>MU775026.1:8125-50336 GCA_026770625.1 Nicotiana glauca
GAGGATTCTGAAAATGTGAATTTCATAATTTTTCGAGAAGCGGGCCCGGGGCTCGGGTTTTGGCAACTTCGTGTTTTTGGGTGTTTTTCGAGTTATTTCGATTGGGTTATGTTTCATTATCCTATTTTGATGTATTCCTATTGGTTTTGATCAGATTTGGCATCCGCAGAGGTCGATTCTAGAGGGAAAAGCATTACGGACTAGTCTCGTGGTTGGTTCGAGGTGAGTAATAGATGTGGATGATGACCTGAGGGTTTAAAACCCCGGTATATCATACTGTGATGCTATATTGAGGAGAGACACGTACTCTACGGTGAGTGCGGGGTCGAATGTGATCGGGGACTATGGCTTAGTTCGCCCGAGTGCTGTTGTAATGTGTTGTTAGCTATAAATTAGCTGGTAAACCTCCTACTTGGATGGTTATGGACATAATTGGGGCTGTATGCCGCCTATTTGAATCCCGTAGGGATTGTTATTATTGTTCCCATAACGTATAGCATGTTTCATGATATTAGTCCTGAATCGAATATTGTATCAAAACGGCTAGTAAATTCTAAGGTTTAAACACCTAATTATAATTCTGATAATTGAAACTAAAAATGGTAAGTATGATTGTGCATTCATGACTGTGCATGGATCGGGCTGCACGCCGTAGTGGGTGTGATATTATATTGCGCTTGGGCTGTAGGAGTCCCTCCGGAGTCTGAACCCCCCACAGTGAGCGCCGGGTACCCAAATGGATCGGGCTACGCGCCGTAGCGGTCATGTGCATTGCATTGCATTCATGCATTGATATATATATATCTGCTTCAACTGTTTCTGTCAGCTGCTATTACACTGTTAAATGTGTAGGAGTACTGTTCTTAGCTTTACATTGTGCTATTTTGGGACTTCTTACTGTCAGACATTATACATGTCTATTACCACTGAGTTGGAAGTACTCACTTTACTCCCTGCACCTTGTGTGCAGATTCAGGTACTCCAGGAGCTATCTGAGCTTATTGCAGTTCTTCAGGGCCTTTACACGGAGTTGTCGAGGTAGCTGCCTGACGTCCACAGGATCCGACTTCTCTCCTATTTCCTGTTATTTGACTTTTCCGCGTACTTCAGACTATGTTATTTTACAGTATATTTATGCTATTCTGGTATAGGCTCTTGACTCATGACCCCCAGATCTTTGGGAGGTTGTTCAGTATTGTTGATTTTTGGATTTATTTCTATCTTTCAGTTATACTTCTAGTTTAAATGCTATTAATGATTTTCAAACAAATGGTTTTGAGCTTTATGCTCGGGTTGAGAGTGAAATTGGTCGGTCTTTGCCTAGCAGTTGTGTTGGGCGACATAACGACTAGGGTTGGGGTCGTGACAATTGGTCATGAATGATGTAGTATAATATGAGACTGAAGCCTAGAGTGTTTGGATTCTTCTGTTTAGTATCAATTTTGTTTGAAATGGACATAGGTAAAAGAAGTGTTTTGGTTGGTAATAATACTAACATTTAGGTTGGTTCGAATGGTCTATTAGCATTTGAATGCTATGTGTTTAGGTTTGATTTTGCAACAGTTGTTTGATATTTATATTTGTGAATATTGTTTAGTTTAGAATTGAAATACAGCTTTGCAGTATTGAAAACAATAGGGCCTTCTATTTTTTTCTGTAAATTTTCAGATGTGACTATACTAATTGCTTGTTATCATTTGTCATAAGCATATTGTTTATTTTGAACACGAAGTTAAAGTCATTTAGAAAGTTAGAATCGTTTGAGCATAAATTTGATATCATTTGTAAGTGGAAACTACTTGTGTCATATGTTGCATTAGATTAATATTTCTAGGCTTACTAACTCATTTGGGTTCCTTTAATAAAAACATAGATTATGTTGATACAAGTCCCGTGGTTTTCGAATTTCAGATTAGTTTTGATTTAAAATAAATAAACCGAAAGTTTAATTAGTCTTTTATATAAATTAATTAGTTTTTCTTAAAATTAGAATTAAGGTGCGTCATGCCAAAAAAAAATGACAATTGCATGTCCCTTGATTAGTTAACTTTGATTTGATCCTTAGAATTCGAGGCGTGCCATTTACCAAATATCTATGGCCCTCGCAAAGTTAAAAATGCGTAGTTGCTTTAGGCGCGTTATTTTAATAATTCAAATTCATAAACTCGGGTGCGCATTTCATGTGACCCAAATTCAAATCTTAATAACGTTAAATAAAATGTGTTTCGGATTGCGGGTGTATTTCATGTGACGCGGTCCAAAGACATATTTTAGATGATATTGAAATCTTCTTTAAAATAATTAAAAGCGTTTGAAAGGAATAAAATGCATAATAGGCTAAACATGTATTAAAATCATATAATAGGCCAATTATGATAGTTTAAGCGACCGTGCTAGAACCACGGAATCCGGGGGTGCCTTACACCTTCCCTCCGGTTAACAGAATTCCTTATTCAGAATTTCTGGTTCGCAGACTTCAAAAGGAAAGTCCAAATTTTCCTCGATTTGGGATTTAAAATAAACTGGTGATTTGGGACACCAATTAAAATATTCCAAGTGTCGACTCTGAATAAAGATCAAATCAATAATCTCATTTTGAATAATGTCACTTAAATTGGAAAAACTCTCTTGTACTACCTTCGGGTAGTGTAAAAAGGAGGTGTGACACATGTTAAAGCACAAATCCAAGTGATAATTGAAACATAAATAAGATAAAGAAATTTATATAACGAAATTAATAGTAATAAATTGCATGTATTTCTTTATAAGAAATTAAAGGATGAAATAGTACAAAATAAGGTATATTATAAATAAGTCGTCATTTTTAATGTTTTTATTTTTTGGCATTTAGTCATACTAATGGTCGCTTCACTATATTGTTTTTATACTCTTCGAAAAATATCGTTCGCATTTTTTACCCTTAAAAGAAATATTTTTATATGGACAAAATAGTAATTTAAGTTATTTTTCTAATATTTTGGACTTTGAAATCAACTAAAATATTAATTATTAAATTTTTCCTTATTAGAATTCTTAATATTTTGGATTATTAATCCCACCCGCACAATAACACTTCCCAAAAGATTTTTTTTTTTTTTTGGATATCCAATTCCAATTCTTCTCTTGTACACGAGAGGTATGGAAACTAATTACTTTTCTCATACATTTATCTCCATTACACCACATAGGTGTCTTCATGTTTCTCTTTATTTTTTGTTTTGGCTTTTTTTACCATTTGCCATCTTATAGTTTTTATTACTTTAATGTTTGAATTGAATTAGTCTTTAATATTTTATTAGTGTCCTGCTTTACATAACATTTTATTTTTCTTTTCTCTACTTTTTAGTATTCTCAAAGTAAATATTTTTTTATTAATCATTTTAATTTTTCAGATTAGTTTTAAGAAATATTAACAATATTGCGTATTTCAACATAAAGTTAAATATTATTTCTTTTAGTTAACACAATATAATTTCTCATATGTAATAAGCGGAGAGGGAAGAAACTTTGATCTAGAAATTTTGAAATCTAATAAGTAGTATTTATTAGTATATTATACAATTATATGTGAGAAATGTTATATGTGATTATTAAATGATACATATGCTAGCTATGGATCCATAGCCCATCCTTGATCTTAGGGTATTGGTGTACATAATATTTCCTTAACTTGGTGGTTTTTGTCTATCTTTATTAACAAGAATTCACACACAAAAAGTAGGTATCAAATATAAATCTATAGTCCTTCCTTGTTTATAGGACTTTGAATTTACTTATTTAAATAATTAAAGAATCCTATGTATAATACTTTAAAATCAATCAATACATCAAGAATATCTTCATGAATATTATTATTATTATTAATTCATAGTTATTTAATACATATTCTTACCTTAATATTTCACTTAACCATAATGATTTGATATAATTATTTGATACGAATAAAAAAAATTTAATATATTAGAAAAAAAGTCTGCAATGTATTAATCTCATGACATCAAATTCAGATATGACGCTAATATTGTAGTAATGACTTTTTTCCTTTAGTTTTTATTTTATAGAACAAAAAATGTTTCTTTCAATATTTATTTATGTGATTTCTAAAAAGTTTATATTTATTAGTATGATATACACGCGCAAAACGCGTACTCTAAAACTAGTAATAATAAAAATTAATCTTTACTATATCAAAAAAGTAGCCTAAAACAGGAAAATATAATTTGTAAACTCATGGTTTTTAGATAGCCAAGCAACAAAATTTTTAAAGTCATCCATAATATTGATTAACATATAATTCGCATTCTTTGACATTCTCGTGCCTTTTATTTAAAATAAATAATATCAATAGCATTATATTCAATGAATTATCCGGGAAAGAGTACTCTTTGATAGGATTCATGATTTTTTCCATGTTCTCCAAGCGTGACACTATCAATTTTTTTTTTTTTTTAAAAATATGGTATCTATTGCTTGTTACATGAAAAGCTACATATAAGTATGCCTCTTGAATTGACTACTCATATGTCTTAAAACCAAAACAAAAACAAATTACAAAGAAAAAAGAATTCCCTAAAAAGAAAAAAAAGGTATGAACTCAATTTGTACCTTACGCGATAAATTCGGACTCATATTTTAAGTCTTTTAACATAAGTGCAAAATGTGACAAAAATAGGAGAACCAAATATCCCGTAAAACATGAGTTAAGTAGCAGCAACCACCTGAAAAGCAAAGCTCCTGTTAATTATGAATATATAAAAGAACACATTGAGATCCAAATTATTCCCCTCAAATATCAAAATTAAGAATTATAAAACTATTAATTAAATCATTACTTCATGTTAGTGTTATTAAAAGTGGCTTCCAAAATTTTGAAAACAATGCTATAACCTAAAGAATCCTAACGTTGGAAACTGCATATATGGCATATGTTATGTCAGATGTATAATACTTGTTTGACCCAACAACTCATCAGTCTGGGCATATGTTATGTCAGATGTATAATACTTGTTTGACCCAACAACTCATCAGTCTGGCAATGATGTGGACAGTCTCTGAGTAGCTTCTTGTATCTTTCCCAAGCTTGACGAAGACTCTCACCATCCCGATGTTGGAACCCAAAAATCTGGCTCCTCAATGATTTTGTCTTTTTAGTGGGGGAAAACTTGATTAAGAATTTCTTTGCTAGATCATCCCAAGTATGGATTAAGTTCGTGAGCTCCTTTTGCAACCATTCCTTAGCTTCCCCCAGCAGTGAAAAAGGAAATAACGTCATCCCGGCATAGTCCTTGGAAACGTTTGGATAATTGTAAGTGTGTCACGACCCAATTTTCAAACCCGGTCGTGATGGTGCCTCTCGTGAAGACAAGGCCAGCCAACAGAACAACGACGCCCCTTTCAATATTATTAAACATAAAGGGATAGATAAATGCAACCTAATGACAATAATAATCAATATATACAAACCAACACAACCCGACCGGGGTGTCACAAGTCTCAAGCATCTAAAGAAGGCTGAACACCACTACTGGGCCAATAATAATATACAAAATAAAATCTGAAATCAAAAGATGAAGTCCGGTGCCGCGAACGCTGGCGGTCACCTTGCTCAACTACAGTAGCATACTAGAAGTAATACCTTCAGTCAGCTATTAACCCGCTTCCGGGTGAACAAGACATGCAACTGCACGCAGGGTGCAGGGAGTAAAGTGAGTACTCCAACTCAGTGAGTAATAAGAGCAAATAACAATTGAGCTGTCACGACCCAATTCCCAAACCTGGTCGTGATGGCGCCCAATACAATTGCTAGGCAAGCCCGACCATTTACACTCTCAACCCGAGCATGAAGCTCAAAACCAGTTATTTGAATATCATTAATAACAATGAAACTAAAGGATTAAGCTGAATATCACGATAACACAGGATATACTCCCAAAGACCTGGGGGGTCATGAGTCTAGAGCCTTTAACAATACAGTACGACAAGACTCCAATTAATACAATGTCTCAAAATTGCGAAAGAATAATAAAAGGGATAGGGGAGGAGTCGGATCCTGCGGACGTCAAGCAGCTACCTCGACAACTCTAGATAAACTCTGAAATCAGCAAAAGCTCAGCTAAACTCCCGGGATACCTGGATCTGCACACATGGTGCAGGGAGTAAAGTGAGTACTTCCAACTCAGTGGTAATAGACATATATAATGACTGACAGTAAGAAATCCCGAAATATAACAATGTAAAGCTATAATCAATACTCCTACACATTTAACAGTGTAATGACAACAATTAATGATAGATATCACAGGCAGGTATAGATGTATGAATGCAATGCAATGCACATGACCGCTGCGGCGTACAACCCGATCCATTTGGGTACCCGCACTCACTGTGGGGGTTCAGACTCGGGAGGGGCTCCTACAGCCCAAGCGCAATATCATCGTAGCATTCGCTGCGGCGTGCAGCCCGGTCCACAATCAGTCCATATATATATGCATGCAATCCACACGGGCACAATCAAGTTTACCATTTTCAGTTTCATTTAACAGGTATTATAGTTTGAGTGATTAAAATATTAGAAGATTGCTAATCATTTCTAGATAGTATTTAACTCAGGACTGATATCATGGAAACATGCTCAATTTCATGGCAACAGTGATAATAATCCCTAAGGGATCNAGTACGAACATCATTCGTGTAAGGCCCCGTGAATAATTTTTGGTCTCAAAACTTAGTAACTTGTGGTGTCGACTCCGAATATGTGATTGGAAGTTCGGACCCTTGGTAATGATCTAAGCCTTTAAAAATCAAAAGAATAAATTTTTCCAGAAAATTGTCAAAATACGGTCCAGAATGCGGTCGCATATCAGCTATGCGGACCGCATTCCTACCGCAGAATGAAGCAGAGAGTTGGTCTAAGTTGATTTCAAAAATGCGGTCCATTATGCGACTGCATAATCGATATGCGGATCGCATTCCTACCGCAGAATGAAGCAGGGAGTTGGTCTAAGTTGATGTCAAAAATGCGGTCCATTCTACGACCGCATAATCGATATGCGGACCACATTCCTACCGCAGAGTGGATCAGAGATTTGGTCTAAATTGATGTCGAAAATGCGGTCCAATATGCGAACCGCATTTCGATTCTGCGATTGCAGAATGCGACCGCAGATCTCACCCAGACTTCTATTTTCTAAAATTTAAAACCCGACCCCCTTTCTAATATAACGCCCTAACCCCTCATTTTAACCATTTTTCTGAACAAAATAAGAGAGAGGGAGGAGGGGTTCTCGAGAGAAAAACTTATCTTCTTCAAAATTGTTCCTCAAATTACTCGGTCCGGAAAATTTTAAAGCAAGTGTCTTCATCTCCATTTCTACAGGTAAAATCCCTAACCCCTTTTCCTTGATTTCCAGATTTTAAGCTAAGGGAGGGAGTCTCATGCTTTGATTCTTGAAATAATGGGTGGAAACTCACATGCATGTCTTTCAAAATCAAAAATTTAGTAAGGGGAATTGGGTAGAAGTGAGGGGCTGTGCTCGATAATCTAAATAAGCTCGGATAGTAATTGTGAATTTCAAATTCTAAGGTACATGTGTTAATTATGAACTAGATTGACGTGGGTAGATTGCTTAGGAGTTTAAAAAGGGAATTTGACTCCAGGTATGTATGACTAACCTTGACTTTGTAAAATCGCCTTATTGGTGTTCAAATGTTTGATATGTGGTATTAAATGAAGAACAAATGACGTAAGGAAATTGTAAGTGATGTGACTGAAATAAATGAGATAGTAACATCTATTGCTTATCGTGGGCAAGTATTGTTGTAATATGAAACACTTGTGAATTGTGGAATGAGACGGAAAAAGTATGGATGGTTGTGGAAGCACTTGTAATTTATTGTTGTTATTCCTTAAGAAGTGTTGTTGTGATCTTTGTGAATTGTTCATTGCTGTTGTTGTGATTGTTTGTGAATTGAAATTGTACGGTGGGATCGGGTTGCGCGCCGCAACACGAAGTAATAAGGTGCGGGTTGTGGTGATAAGGGTGACCAAGGTAATAAGGGTGGCCGAGGTAATAAGGGTGGAAAGTGCTCGAAATCACTGTTGAAATGAAAATATGAGCAAAAATGTGAAATCTATTGATGTGGAAATGTCGAAGGGAAACAGGAGAGTTTGTAAAACTTGTTTTGGCTTGATTGTTCTTTCTTTATGGAAATTGATTGTTGTTTCTGTTGCTGTTACTTATTTGTTTATGGCTTTAGTTTACATGGCGCAAAGTTTGTTATACATACCAGTACAATTCAAGTGTACTGACGTCCCTTTTGCCGGGGGCGCTACATTCGTGTCATGATTGTAGGTGGATCTGCAGCAGGTATTCCAGCCCACCGATCGTAGCTCCCTCTTCGCCTTCCGTCAACTGTTTTGGTGAGCCCCATTCCTCTCGGGGCCCTACGTGGCTCAAGCCACTTGTTTCTGTAGTTTTATTTTGTTGTTGTGTAAGGTATAGCTGGAGCCTTGTTACCAGCAAGTACTGTATTATCCTGTTGTATCTTTAGAGGCTCCGTATACAGTGGATGTGGGTTAGAAGCTATGTATATTCATGTTTCTTTTGTTGCACAACGAATTGGTAATTTCATTAATTATTATGTATGTATGTTTTGAAAAAGGGTGATCTAAAATTAATTATATGGCTAGTTCTTGGAATGCTGAATAAGGAAAACAAGAGGTGGCTCATGGGTTAGGAAAGGCACCCAGGTCCGCTTGACTGGGGATACCCGGTCGAGCGCCGGTCATGTCCCTTGAGTTTGGGGTGTGACAATTCGGTCGGACTAAGCCATAGTCCCCAATCACAACCGACTCCGCACTCACCGTAGAGTACGTGTCTCGCCTCAATATAGCGTCACAGTGTGATATACCGGGGTTTCAAACCCTCAGGTCTACATCTATTACTCACCTCAAGCCGGCCACAATACTAGTCTGCCATGCCTATTCCTCTCGAATTCGCCTCCTCGCGCGTCGAATCTAGTCAAAACAACAACGAATATATTACAATAGGCTAATGGAACATAACCCAATTGAAATTACTCAAAAAAATACTAAAATCACGAAGTTGGCAAAATCCGAGCCCCGGGTCCACTTCTCGAAATTCCAAAATTTACATTTACATCACTGGATTCCTCGTCTCATCACGAGTCTATACATATCAAATTTATAAAAATCGGAGTTCGTTTGACCCCTCAAATTCCAAGTTTACACTTTCTTAGGTTTCAAGCCCTAACCACTATTTTTAACTCTTAAATCCTTGAATTTCAGTGATTAAATCAATATTTTTACACCATAATAATATATTCCGAGTCCAAATATTCATACATGATGATATCCCTTCGAATCCTCTTCAAAATTGCCCAAAATCGCCTCTCGTTCGAAGTCCAAATCGTTTTCTTATTTCTGAAATTCGCGAACACTGGTTCATTAAAATACTTCAGCGATTTTCGCTTATGCGGTTCCCATAACCGCTTCTGCGGTATCGCTTCCGCGCCCAATTATCCGCTTCTGCGGTTTTTCACTTAATTTTCCACGACCGCTTCTGCGGATCCCTAAGTCCGCTTCTGCGGTCAATACTCCGCTCTTACGTCTCTGCTTATGCGGACCATGTTCCGCTTCTGCGGAACTTCACCACCTAAGCCAAAACTCGCTTCTGCGCTCCTTCATCCGCTTCTGCAGAACCGCTTCTGCGGTCCATTTCTGCAGAAGCGGAAATACCAACTGACAGCAAAAACAAACCTGAAGCCAAATTCAAAAACTTCTCGTTTTAACACCCGTTCTCACCCCGAGGCCCTCGGAACCTCAACCAAAAGGACCAATACATCCTATAACGCTATTCAAACTTGTTCGAATCATCAAAACACTATCGTTAACCTCAAAATCCTCAATTTTCATCAAACCAAAGCCTAAGTTTCTTAAAAACTTCCGAATTGCACATTCAATCAAAAACCCAACCAAACAATGTCCGAATGACCTGAAAATTTGCAGACACATCCAAAATCACCTAACGGAGCTACTGCAACTCTTGGAATTCCATTCCAACCCTCTGATCAAAATCTCACCTATCAACCGGAATTCGCCAAAATTCAAACTTCGCCAATTCAAGCCTAATTCTACACCGAACCTCCAAATTCGATTCCGATCACACTCATATGTCACAAATCATCCCCCGAAGATAACCAAATCACCAGAATTCACATCCGAGCCTTCTAACTATATAGTCAACTTCCGGTTGACTTTTCCCAAAACAAGGTTCCTTCTAAGAGGCTAAGTGCCTCATATCCAACTAAAATCAATTCAATTCTATCCGATTCATTCAAATACTGATATTGAAGCATAGAACAACATAATATGGGGAAAACGGGCGGTAACTCACGTGACAACGGGCCGGGTCGTCACATCCTCCCCAACTTAAACAAACGCTCGTCCTCGAGTGTGCCTAGAGTTGTACTAGAAGCCAACCAATAGCTGAATGACCTTACCAAGCATATACCCGGGGTGATTCCACGTCACCCTATCTTACATAGATCCGATAATACAACACAACTGAAATTTCACAGTTCATTTAGACCATAGACCGTAGAACCACATAGCACCTTCTGAAATCATACCCAGAATAAACTCGAACCAGCTGTGATAACCCACACCTGCAACCATATGAGATACTACATAACCCAGACACTCGAAGCGATAACTTCTATTCACAGCAGTTGCCCACAACACCCAAATACCGGTGGAAAACCCTCTTATCAACAAAGGTCTTATTCTAGAACTTTCATATACTACCAACGAATAATGAAACACGCAATAAACTGTATCAATTTCTCAGATCAACCATTCATGAAGCCACTTCCTTGTTGACTAATACCACAACAGATTTCCGGGCCAAACCTCGATATGGACCCTCTAATCAGCTGAAATCACACCTGTTTGCATTTATTAATGACTCCAACGATCACCTCGAATTCAACGCACCACTTTGGTGATATGACACCTCATCACAGGCCTAACCCACAACTTGCATAATCCACGCACCAATGATGGGTGGTCTGAACATACTCAAATCATGACAAATGGCTCAAACAAAAGAGTTGTAACTCAAACTCCTCAGTACTATCACAACACAAGGCTGGGACCCCGTCCCACATCATAGAAATAGAATACCTGTATCTACCCCGAAGGGTCTAATCTCCACGTAGCCTCGCTACAATGCGCAATCTTATCCAAACACTGTTACACATGAAGTACCTCCAGTTGCTATGCTCAAAATCTACAGCCACGCACAGATTGGTGTCTGAAACTAAGTAATCCATCACACCCACGGTGAAGCAAGTAATATACACCCTTCAATCCTAAAAGGACGTAATCGATGCGCTATTCGCCGAGCAACACCCAATATGGACTTTTTTTAGAAACCAGGAAGCAAGACATACCAAGTAACATATTGAACACTATTCCCAACATCACACTGTTGCGGCATGCAACCCGATCCAGATAACATACCCATGGCGGCGTGCCACCCGATCCATACATATATCTCACACAGGAAGATGCACATCGAGCCAAATTTGCTCATTACAACAAAATACTGAGTGCCTAACAATATCTACATATAGCGTCGTAAGCTACAAAACTCAAACACAACTGAGGTCCTCCCTCCTCAACTTCCACTATGAATCTCGATAGCACCACACTATATGTGCTCACAGTATGAAAATCATAACGCCTCACAACACCGAAAAAGCAACTCATAGATCTCCCCAAATCACTAACAAGCTCAATAACGAGAGATTAAACCTATCCATCTACAATACATCTCAGGGCCAACCAAGCCATCTCAATCTGTATATGTAGCCAATCAGCTTACCAACAAACTCATTACCAAGAAGCCTGAAGCTGCTTCCTCCACTACTATAACTCATACCGGAGCCGTACAATACGATGCCCGACACCAAATCAATACCGAAATCCACAATTTTGCCCGGCGACATGCCCGACCACAAGGAACGCATTTGAAAAAGAGTCCCTCAATACCGGAATTGAATCAATGGTAGAAAACTCTATACTGACATTTGTCACAAAGGCCCCATTAAGGAAAGCAATCCTTCCCAGCCATCCGCTGATCTTTGGAATACCAACCACTCTGCTATCTCATAATCCGATGCACCTTGCCACACAACCGATGGCATTTCCGACTTAGCCCATAGCACAATAGTCTAAAACAACCCACATTGCGACAACCACTCTACAACTCAGCATCATATACCAAATCTAACATACCAACAAAGAAGAACCCACTCGGGCCTCCAATCCCAATAGCCGCTAACGGTACCAATACTTGCTAACCACAACCACAACATAGCCTGAACATGAGAACTCCCAGTCATTCTTCGAAGATATTCTAAAATTTTCCTGTGCCATCAAACACACCCAGATATCAACAGTCGATCTATCAAGAAAATGCCGCAACACTACCGAAGTGTCATCAACTTAATTACATTGCCCTTTTTCTGAAGCATATACCCTTGGCAAATCACTATGATTAGCAACACCGTTTCTTTATCATATGAGAATCATTCACCCAAATCCTCTGAAGATCGATTCTAAAATCACCTGCAACTGCCCATGCCGCTTAAGAATTTAATGACTTTCCATTCCGAACTGAACCGAGACTTACACACACAAATCCCAATCCTCCACAACATAACGCATATACCATACCATATTAGGATAACATGAGAACTTTATCTCCCTTCCGCGCCACAGACATCGACACACTCAACTAGTCAAGAACTTTCATTGATCCCATTTAGAAGAAAAATCATTACACACTCCATGCTTCGCATACCCATAAGAAATATACTCATCTTCAAACCACGGTAAAACCCAACAAGAACATCTCTGCCAACTCCATTTGTACAAGCTAAACTGCCAGGACTGAATCCTTCTATCTAAACCGAGCTGAGCAAGCCGTCAAAACTCAAGAGCATTGCTGCAAATTGCCTGTAAAAGCCCATTACTTCGAACACATACAAGGAATTAATCATATCTTTACCATACTGATTCGGTCTATTATCAAGACATTCCTTCTATCAAATTTCTCTTTTTATTCATCATCCACTTGATACTTCTCCCTCGCTGTAGCATCACAATGCCTCAATCCAGGCTCACCACAGGAGCTTCGAACATAAGGCCACACTGTCTAAGACCCATAGGCCACCGAATACTCTCTCTATTCTTCCCAAAAAAATCACATTCCAGAATACTTTACTTGAAGAACTTCCTGCGAATCGGAATTCGTTACCATTACTTCCCAGATACTGGTACATGGAATCCCATAATTAGCATAAAATACCACAAGTCTTGATCTCTTCCTAATGGAAACACAGTCTCTAGCTATATACACAACCTTAAGACACTTGATTATTACATGCCAGATCTTGAACACAATAAAACCATTCTCGAGAGTCATTCACTCATATTCCAACTGCAAATTACCTGACTTAACGAACAGAACTACTCGTGCCTTATTATCACTCTGACACCGTAGGATATGATCTCATTCCAATTCAACGAACATCTTCCTTTTCTACACACTGAGCATTCTTTATCAACAACAGTTTAAGGCATCCTATTGTCTTCACACATCTACGAAGTACCATATAACCTTTATCAAAATTTTGCTTTACTCGTACCATCCTCGGCTCATTTCTGCAACCAGGACTGATCCGCCAGCATACCTCGAAAAAAAACCAACATAACACATAACCGTGCAATCAGCTAATCAACAACAACCTCCCCAACTTGGCTCAAAGCCACCCATCAGGACACATTTAATAACCCATAATACTTTTACTCTAATGATGCCACAATACTATAGTGAGATTAAACTCAAATCACTTATAAGTTGTGAAAACACAGATCATCTAGTATTATAACTCTTTTGCAATTCTCTCATTCATTCCTCAACAGTTAAGCCCACTCTAGGTGACAAAATTTATACTAAGTCCCCAAATTTTTCAAAAATTTTGGTAGAGTTTCCTCTGTAATTGAGCCTATCCACCTGCCAGAGAATCACCAAAACCATCCTAACAACACGCTCACAACTTGACAAAGCATCACAATGTATATCAACAACATTAATCTCAATACTACATGTATTATATTATCAAAATTGATACATGGACATGCTTTGCACCTATTGGAATCATAACACATAGAAAATATCTTTCAATTACACATGAGATTTCTAATATAAACATAAGGATCATACCACTTAAGGACACTCCACAGGAGATATCCCACATGTTTCGCCTCAATTCAGTATTTCAGCATACCTTCCACTATCATATACGTTACACGGTCATTTAGTCTTCCTGAGTCTGAACTCATACTTTCACACGTAATGTACTTCACTTCCCAACTAGGAGACACGAAAATATTCTTCACGCGCCTATAACTCGGGGATACACAACAGATCACAATAGGAAACGAACCATTTAACAGTTTATCTATTATCCCGCAGACTCCTTCGTCACTACCAAGACATATAATAACATCTCATCACATGAATACCAAACCGCCATTCCGTCTAATAGAGACAATATCGAACATATAAGTTCAGAACACTTACTCACACAATCAGCACCTCGGTGCTCAAGCCATAGGCAAGATCCGGCCTCAAGTCCTCCAGACTGGCCTAACATCGAACTCACGGGATCACATCTCTCCCCTCGATCGAGGAATCACAAGCTATTAGGGCACTTATAATATCGAGCGCTCATGTGCGCATACATACGTGTGGAAGGAATTTCAAGAGTTATATCTCAAGATGAAACAAGTACGCATGATAAGAGTTCCAAGAAATTGAAGTTTTTCCTAAAGGTTCTGCAGCCTCTCGAGGATAAATACAAACGTCTCCGTACCGATCCACGAGACTCTACTAACTGGCTCATGACTCATGAGGCCTAGTAACCTAGGCTCTGATACCAACTTGTCACGACCCAATTCCCAAACCCGGTTGTGATGGCACCCAACACAATTGCTAGGCAAGCCCGACCATTTATACTCTCAACCCGAGCATGAAGCTCAAAACCAGTTATTTGAATATCATTAATAACAATGAAACTAAAGGATTAAGTTGAATATCACAATAACACAGGATATACTCCCAAAGACCTGGGGTCATGAGTCTAGAGCCTCTAACAATACAGTATGACAAGACTCCAATTAATACAATGTCTCAAAACTGCAAAAAAATAATAAAAAGGATAGGGGAGGAGTCGGGTCCTGCGGACATCAAGCAGCTACCTCGACGACTCCAAATAAACTCTGAAATCAGCAAAAGCTCAGCTAAACTCCCGGGATACCTGGATCTGCACACATAGTGCAGGGAGTAAAGTGAATACTTCCAACTCAGTGGTAATAGACATATATAATGGCTGAAATTAAGAAATCCCTAAATATAACAATGTAAAGATATAATCAATACTCCTACACATTTAATAGTGTAATGACAACAATTAATGACAGATATCATAGGCAGGTATAGATGTATGAATGCAATGTAATGCACATGACCGCTGCGGCGTACAACCAGATTCATTTGGGTATCCGCGCTCACTGTGGGGGTTCAGACTCCGGAGGGTCTCCTACAGCCCAAGCGCAATATCATCGTAGTATTCGCTGCGGTGTGCAGCCCGATCCACAATCAGTCCAGATATATATATACATGCAAGCCACACGTGCATAATCAAGTTTACCATTTTCACTTGCATTTAACAGGTATTATAGTTTAAGTGATTAAAACCTTAGAAGATTGCTAATCATTTCTAGACAGTATTTAACTCAGGACTGATATCATGAAAACATGCTCAATTTCATGACAACAGTGATAATAATCCCTACGGGATCCAAATAACCGGCATATAGCCTGAATATATCCATAACCATCCAAGTAGAAGGTTTACCAGCTAATTTCTAGCCAATAACACAGTACGAACATCATTCGGTCGGACTAAGCCATAGTCCCCAATCACAAACCGACCCCGCATTCACCGTAGAGTACGTGTCTCGCCTCAATATAGCGTCACAGTGTGATATACAGGGGTTTCAAACCCTCAGGTCATCATCTACATCTATTACTCACCTCAAGCCAGCCACAATACTAGTCTGCCATGCCTATTCCTCTCGAATTCGCCTCCTCGCGCATCGAACCTAGTCAAAACCACAACGAATACACTACAATAGGCTAATGGAACATAACCCAATTGAAATTACTCGAAAAAAAAATACTAAAATCACGAAATTGGCAAAACCTGAGCCCCGGTTCCACTTCTCAAAAAATTCCAAAATTTACATCACTGGATTCCTCGTGTCGCCACGAGTCTATACATATCAAATTTACAAAAATCGGAGTTCATTTGTCCCCTCAAATTCCAAGTTTACACTTTCTTCGGTTTCAAGCCCTAACCACCATTTTTAACCCTTAAATCCTTGAATTTCAGTGATTAAATCAATATTTTTACACCATAATAACATATTACAAGTCCAAATATTCATACCTGATGATATCCCTTCGAATCCTCTTCAAAATCGCCCAAAATCGCCTCTCGTTCGAAGTCCAAATCGTTTTCTTATTTCTGAAATTCGCGAACACTGGTTCATTAAAATTCTTCAGCGATTTTTGCTTATGCGGTTCCCATAACCGCTTCTGTGGTATCGCTTCTGTTCCCAATTATCCGCTTCTGCTTTTTTTCACTTAATTTTCCACGACCGCTTCTGCGACACAGAAAATTGCTTCTGCGGATCCCTAAGTCCGCTTCTGCGGTCAATACTCCGCTCATGCGTCTCCGCTTATGCGGACCATGTTCTGCTTCTGCGGAATTTCACCACCCAAGCCAAAACTCACTTCTGCGCTCCTTCATCCGCTTATGCGGAGCCGTTTCTGTGGTCCATTTCCGCAGAAGCGGAAATACCAGCTGACAGCAAAAACAAACCTGAAGCCAAATTCAAAAACTTCTCGTTTTAACACCTGTTCTCACCCCGAGGCCCTCGAGACCTCAACCAAAAGTACCAATACATCCTATAACTCTATTCAAACTTGTTCGAATCATCAAAACACTATCGTTAACATCAAAATCCTCAATTTTCATCAAATCAAAGCCTAAGTTTCTTAAAAACTTCCGAATTGCACATTCAATCAAAAACCCGACCAAACAATGTCCGAATGACTTGAAAATTTGCAGACACATCCAAAATCACCTAACGGAGCTACTGCAACTCTCAGAATTCCATTCTGACCCTCGGATCAAAATCTTACCTATCAACCGGAATTCGCCAAAATTCAAACTTCGCCAATTCAAGCCTAATTCTACACCGAACCTCCAAATTCGATTCCGATCACACTCCTATGTCACAAATCATCCCCTGAAGCTAACCAAATCACCAGAATTCACATCCGAGCCTTCTAACTATATAGTTAATTTCCGGTTGACTTTTCCAAAACAAGCTTCCTTCTAACAGGCTAAGTGCCTCATTTCCAACTAAAACCAATTCAATTCTATTCGATTCACTCAAATATTGATATTGAAGCATAGAACAACATAATATGGGGAAAACGGGGTGGTAAATCATGTGACAATGGGTCGGGTCGTCACATGAGCAGTAAGAAATCACGTAAAGCAACCATCATGTTGTATAGAAGCCGGGTACAATTTTCTAAGAAAGATAGTGAAATATGTGATATCTTTAGAAATGCCTTGGCTCAGTTCAAATCCCTTTTGAAAATGGTCTTTTCAATAATTGCAAAAATGATTTCAAATAGTTAGTGCTGATAGGCACAAAAAATCCGCCCCTCGGGCATAAATACTATAGTATAACAGGTAAAAAGGCAAATAAGTATGCAAGATAAGCACATAAAAGTTCGCCCCTCGGGCACAGCTCAAATCAGTAACAGACCCTCGGGCTCAATATCAAATGCTCAGAATAGTATCAGCCCCTCGGGCACAGTATCACATCACTCAGATCAGTATCAGCCACTCGGGCTCAGTATCAGTCACACAGTACAACATCAGCCCCTCAGGCTCACTCTCACTCATATGGGTACCCGCGCTCACTGTGGGTGTGCAGACTCCGAAGGGGCTCCTACAGCCCAAGCGCTATCAATAAGGCCTGAAAGCCTGAACAATATCAATGTGAGGCCTGAAAGCCTACTCATAATACACTCGACGCCTGAAAGTCTCCTCACCAATCACTCGAGGCCTGAAAGCCTCCTCACCAATCACTCGAGGGCTGAAAGCCTCCTCACCTATCACTCGAGGCCTGAAAGCCTCCTCACCAATCACTCGAGGCCTGAAATCCTCCTCACCAATCACTCGAGGCCTGAAAGCCTCCTCACATCACTCATCAGATCCTCAATCATGGCCCTCGGCCTCAATCAATCTAAAATAGTCATAAGCCCTCGGGCATCAATGAAAACGAAATGCTCAGCTCAAACAATAGTTCAAATATCAGTTAAAACTCAAGGTTGAGTAAAAATATAGCTGAGTTTATGAAACAGTGTAATTCAAATGGACTGAGTTCATGAAACAGTGTAATTCAAATGGACTAAGTTCAAATAATATTTCAAATAGTGAGGAAAACAATGATGATAGCTCACAAGAAGTTCAAACAGTCGGCAATAAGCCCCAAATATGGCAATAAGCCCAAGTCATAGTGAAAAACAACACATCATAGTCAAATACACGGTAAAATCAACAACTGGGACGGACCAAGTCGCAATCCCCAACGGTGCTTTACCCCACGCTCGCTATCCGGCGTGCAAGTCACTTCAATATAGCACTACGGTGTGAAAATCCGGGGTTTCAAACCCTCAGGATATCACTTACAATCATTACTCACCTCGAACCGGTGAAATCCCTCGCCCCCGACGCCTTGCCCCTCAAATCGGCGTCCACGCGTATTGAATCTAACCAAAATCAGAGCGAATACATCACAATATGCCAAGGGAATAATACCCAATAGAAAACAATTGAAATATAGCAAAAATCTCGAAACTAGCAAAACCCGAGCCCTGAACCCACTTCTCGAAAAATTACAAAACTCACATTAATGGATTCCTCGTCTCTTCACGAGTCTATACATATCAAATTCATCAAAATCGGGGTCCAATTGACCCCTCAAATCCCCATTTTTAACTCTCTTAAATTCAAGCCCTAAACCACCATTTTTGACCTTTGATTCCCCAATTATTCACTGTAAATCCATGTTTACCATAAAATCAAGCTCTAAGTCCAAGAGTTCATGCTTGGTAATAGCCCTCAAAACCCTCTTCAAAATTGCCTCAAAGCTCTCAAGGTTCGGAGTCCAAAATGTTAATCTTTCAAAATTTCGCGAAGAAGATGTTCGCACTTAACCTGCCAGTTATTTCCGCTTCTGCGCCTTCCGCTTATGCGGTTAACGTCTGCTTATGCGGACCTTTCACTTAAGGCGACTTTCCGCTTCTGCGGGACCGCTTAAGCGACCTGACTCTCCGCTTCTGCGAAACTTGACCTGGCTCCAATTTTCGCTCCTGCGAGACCCAACTCGCTTCTGCAAGACCGCATCTGCGGCCTCCTTTCCGCAAATGCGGAAACACATGCTGCAACCCAAAAACCTGCAATTTCTAACTTCAAATTCCTTCCGCTTAGCCATCCGAAATCATCCCGAGGCCCTCGGGACCTCAACCAAAGTTACCAACACATCTTATAGCTTTATTCAAACTTGTTCTAATCATAAAAACACCACCAACAACACTAAAACCATCAAATTACATCAGATTCAAGCCTAAGTTCTTTAAAAGCTTCTGAAACACACATTCGATCAAAAACCCGACCAAACAACGTCCAAACGACTGAAAATTTGCACACATATCCAAAATCACCCAACGAAGCTACTGCAACTCTCGGAACTCCACTCCGACCCTCGGATCAAAATCTCACCTATCAACCGGAATTCGCCAAAATTCTAACTTCCCCCATTCAAGCCTAATTCTACACCGGGCCTCCAAAATCAATTCTGATCGCACTCCTAAGTCACAAATAATCCCCCGAAGCTAACCGAATCACCGGAAATCACATCCGAGCCCTCTAACTCAATAGTCAACATCTGGTTGACTTTGCCAACTTAAGCTTCCCTTAAGGATATTAAGTGCCTAATTTCTTATCAAAACTAATCCCAATCAACTCTCACACACCACATACCGATAATAAAATATTAAGAAGCAATAAACGGGGAAAACGGAACAGTAACACATAAGGCGATGGGCCGGGTCGTCACATCCTCCACAACTTAAACAAACGCTCGTCCTCGAGCGTACCCAGAGTTGTCCTAGAAGCCAACCAATAGGTAAATGACTTTACCAAGAATATACCCGGGGTGATCCCTCGTCACCCTATCTTACATAGGTCCAATAATACAATTCCGCTAAAGTTTCACAGTCTATCTAGACCATAAACCGTTGAACCACATTGCACTTTCCGAAATCATACTCAAAATCAGAACCTCATGTCAATATTCAGAATAAACTCGAACCAGCTATAATAAACCATGCCTACAGCCTCAGGTGAAATCATGCAATATATCACACAATCCAACACTCGAAACAATAGCCACTATTCATAGCAGTTGCCCACAATACTCAATTACCGATAGGAACCTCTTATTAGCTAAAGTCTTATTCCAATACTTTCATATACTACCAACGATAAATAAAACACGCGTTAAACCATAACCATTCCTCAGGTCACCCAGACATAAAGCCACTTCCCTGTTGACTAATGCCATAACAGATTTCTGAGCCAAACCTCGATATAAGCCCTCTAATCATTTGAAATTACATATGTTCGCATTCATTAATGACTCCAACGATCACCTCGAATTCAATGCACCACTCTAGTGATATGACACCTCATCGCAGGCCTAAGCCACAACTTGCATAATCCACGCACCAATGATGGGCGGTCTGAACATACTCAAATCATGACAAATGACTCCAACAAAGAGCTATATCTCAAACTCCTCAGTACCATCACAACACAAGGCTGGGACCCCGCCCCACATCATAGAAATTGAATACCTGAACCTACCCCGAATGGTCTAATCTCCACGTAGCCTCGCTACAATGCGCGATCTTATCCAAACACTGTTACACATGAAGTACCTCAAGTCGCTATGCTTAAAATAGACAGCCACACACAGATTAATGTCTGAAACTAAGTAATCCATCACACCCACGGTGAAGCAAGTAATATACACCATTCAATCTTGAAAGGACACAACTGATGTGCCATTCGCCGAGCAACACCCAAATACGAACTTTCCTCAGAAACCAGGAAGCAAGACATACCAAGTAACATATGGAAAACTATTCTCAACATCACACTATTGCGGCGTGCAACCCGATCCAGCTAACATATCCGTGGCGGCGTGCCACCTGATCCACACAAATATCTCACATATAGATACACATCGAGCCAAATTTGCTCATTGTAACAAAATACCAAGCATCGGTCGTAAGCATACTGAGTGCATAATGATATCTACTTATAGCATTGTAAGCTACAACACTCAACTTTTCCACTATGAATCTCGATAGCACCGCACTATATGTGCCCACAGTCCGAAAATCATAACGCCTCACAGCATAGAAAAGAAACTCATAGATCTCCCCAGATCACTAGCAGGTTCAATAACGATCGAATCAACCTATCCTTCATCGATACAATTCAGGACTAACCAAGCCAACTCAAGCTAAACACATATCCAATAAGCTTACCAATAAACTCATTACCAAGAAGCCTGAAGCTGCTTCTTCCACTACTATAACTCATGTCGGGGCCGTACGATACGGTGCCCGACACCAAATCAATATCGAAATCCACAATCTCGCCCGGCGACATGCCCGGTCACAAGGAACGCATCCGAAAAAGTCCCTCAATACCGGAACTGAATCAATGGTAGAAACCTCTATACTGACATCCGTCACAAAGGCCCAATTAAGGAAAACAATCCTTCCCAACCGTCCGCTGATCTTTGAAACATAACCATTTAGGTAGAACGTAGTCCAATGCACCTCGCCACGCAACCTGTGGCCTTTTCCGACATAACCCATAGCACAATAGTCTAGAATAACCCAACACTGAGACAACCAGTCTCCACCCCAATATCATATCCAGAATCTAATATACCAAGCAAAGAAAGATCCACTCGGGCTTCCAAACCCCCAATATCCGCTAACGGTACCAATACACACTATCCACAATAACTACATAGCCTGAACATGAGAACTCCCAGTCTCCAGCTCCACATAGCACACAAATTACTATACCTGATCCCAAATTCTGCAGTATAAATACATATTACACCTCAAGTACCCAATCATTCCACAAAATATATTCTGAAATTCCCCCTATGCCACCAAACAAATTCATATATCAACGGCCGATCTATCGAGAAAATGTCGCAACACTACCAAAGTGTCATCAACTTAATCACATTGCCCTTTTTCTGAAACATATACCCTCGTCAAATAACTATGATTAGCACCACCATTTCCTTAGTCATATGAGGATCATTCACCCTAATCATCTGAAGATCGATTCTTAAATCACCTGCAGCTGCCCGTGCTGCTTAAGAATTTAATGACTTTCCATTCCGAACTGAACCGAGCCTTACACACACAAATCCCAATCCCCCACAACATATCGCATATGCCATACCACACTAGGATAACAGGAGGACTTTTATCTCCCTTCCACGCCGCAGACATCGAGGCACTCAACTAGTCAAGAACTTTCATTGATCCCATTAAGAAGAAAAATCATTACACACTTCATGCTTCGCATACCTATAGGAAATATACTCATCTTCAAACCACGGTAAAACCCAACAAGAACATCTCTGCCAACTCCATTTGTNTACAATTCTTCCCAGAAATACCACGTTCCAGAATACTTTACTTGAAGAACTTCCTGCGAATTTGAAATTCGTTACCATTACTTTCCAGATACTGATACATAGAATCCCACAATTAACATAAAATACCACAAGTTTTGATCCTTTCCTAATGAAAACACAGTCCCTAGACACATACCCAACCTTAAGACATCTGATTATTACATGCAAAATCTTGGACACAATAAAACCATTCTCGAGAGTCATTCACTCTTACACAACTGTAAATTATCTGACTTAACGAACAAAATTACTCGTGCCTTATTAGCACTCTGACACCGTAGGATATGATCTCATTCCAATACAAACGAATCTTCTTTGTCTATACACTGAGCACTCTTTATCAACAACAGCTCAAGACATCCTATTATTTCCTCACATCTACAAAAGCACCATATAATCTTTATCAAAATTTGCTTCACTCATGCCATCCTCGGCTCATTTTTTGCAACCACGACTGATCCGCCAGCATACCTCAAAATGGAAACAACATAGCACATAACTGTGCTATCAGCTAATCAACAGCAACCTCCCTAACTTGGCTCGAAGCCATCTATCAGGACACATTTAATAACCCATAATACTTTTACTCTAATGATGCCACAATATTATAGTGAGATTAAACTCAAATCATCTACTAGTTTATGAAAACACAGATCCTCGGATACTGAAATCCCCTACAAACCTCGCATTCATCCCCACATCAGCTGAGTCCACTCTCTGAAGCGACCCAAATTTTCCAATTACAACACGTACCTTTCAATTACACATGTGATCTTGTAACAATATACATAAGAATCGTACCACTCAAGAACACTCCGTAGGAGATAACCCACCTGCTTCGCCTCGATTTGGTATTTCAGCACACTTCCACCATCATACACATAACGCAGTCAATTTAGTCTTCCTGAGTCTGAACTCATATCGCCACACATAATGTACTTAACTCCCAACTAGGAGATACAAAAATATTCTTCACGCGCCCATAACTCGGGCCACACATCGAATCACAATAGGAATCGAAAACTTAACAGTTCACCTACTATCCAGCAGACTTCTTCATCACTACCGAGTCACATAGATACATCTCGCAGCACTAACATACTCATCACATGGATATCCAACCGCCATTCCGGCTAATAGGGACAATATCGAACATATAAGTTCAGAACACTTGCTCACACAATCAACACCTCAGTGCTCAAGCCATAGGCAAAGATCCGGCCTCAAGTCCTCCAGACTGGCCCAACATCAAACTCACGAAGTTCACATCTCGCCCCTTGATCGAAGAATCACAAGCCATCAAGGCACATACAATACTGAGTGCACATGTGCGCATACCGATATGTGGAAGGAATTTCAAGAGTTATATCTCAAGCTAAATCAAGTACGCACGATAAGAATTCCAAGAAAGTGAAGTTTTCCTAAAGGTTCTACAGCCTCTCGAGGATAAATACAGACGTCTCTATACCGATCCACGAGATTCTACTAAACTTGCTCCTGACTCGTGAGACCTAGTAACCTAGGCTCTGATTCCAACTTGTCACGACCTAATTTCCAAACCCGGTCGTGATGGCGTCTCTCATGAAGACAAGGCCAGCCAACAGAACAACGACGCCCCTTTCAATATTATTAAACATAAAGGGATAGATAAATGCAACCTAATGACAATAATAATCAATATCTACAACCCAACAAAACCCGACTGGGGTGTCACAAGTCACGAGCATCTAAAGAAGGCTGAACACCACTACTGGGCCAATATTAATATACAAAATAAAATCTGAAATCAAAAGATGAAGTCCGGTGCCGCGAACGCTGGCGGTCACCTTGCTCAACTACAATAGCATACCGGCAGTAATACCCTCAGTCAGCTATTAACCTGCTTCCGGGTGAACAATACATGCAACTGCACGCGGGGTGCAGGGAGTAAAGTGAGTACTCCAACTCAGTGAGTAATAAGAGCAAATAATAACTAAGCAGTAAAAAATCACGTAAAGCAACCATCATGCTGTATAGAAGCCGGGTACAATTTTCTAAGAAAAATAGTGAAATATGTGATATCTTTAGAAATGCCTTGGCTCAGTTCAAATCCCTTTTGAAAATGGTCTTATCAATAATTACAAAATGATTTCAAATAGTTAGTGCTGATAGGCACAGAAAATTCGCCCCTCACGAATAAATACTACAGTATAACAGGTAAAAAGGCAAATAAGTATGCAAGATGAGCACATAAAAGCTCAAATCAATAACAGCCCCTCGGGCTCAATATCAAACACTCAGAATGGAATCAGCCTATCGGGCACAGTGTCACATCACTCAGATCAGTATCAGCCCCTCGGGCTCAGTATCAGTCACACAGTATAACATCAGTCCCTCGGGCTCATTCTCACTCATATGGGTACCAGCGCTCACTGTGGGTGTGCAGACTCCGGGGGGGGCTCCTACAGACCAAGTGTTATCAATAAGGCCTGAAAGCCTGAACAATATCAATGCGAGACCTGAAAGCCTGCTCATAATACACTCGAGGCCTGAAAGCCTCCTCACCAATCACTCGAGGCCTGAAAGCCTCCTCACAAATCACTCGAGGCCTGAAAGCCTCCTCACCAATCACTCGAGGCCTGAAAGCCTCCTCACATCACTCATTAGATCCTCAATCATGGCCCTCGGCCTCAATCAGTCCAAAATAGCCATAAGCCCTTCGGGCATCAATGAAAACGAAATGCTCAGCTCAAACAATAGTTCAAATATCAGTTAAAACTCAAGGTGGAGTAAAAATATACCTAAGTTCATGAAACAGTGTAATTCAAATGGACTGAGTTCAAATAGTGAGAAAAACAATGATGATAGCTCACAAGAAGTTCAAACAGTCGGCAATAAGCCCCAAATATGGCAATAAGCCTAAGTCATAGTGAAAAATAACACGTCATAGTCAAATACGCGGTAAAATCAACAACCGGGACGGACCAAGTCGCAATCCCCAATGGTGCTCTACCCCACGCTCACTATCCGGCGTGCAAGTCACCTCAATATAGCACTACGGTGTGCAAATCCGGGGTTTCAAACCCTCAGGATATCATTTACAATCATTACTCACCTCGAACCGGTGAAATCCCCCGCCCGCGACGCCTTGCCCCTCAAATTAGCCTCCGCGTGCGCCGAATCTAACCAAAATCAGAGCGAATACATCACAATATGCCAAGAGAACAATACCCAATCGAAAACAATCGAAATATAGCAAAAATCTCGAAACTAGCAAAACCCGAGCCCCAGGCCCACTTTTCGAAAAATTACAAAACTCACATTAACGGATTCCTCGTCTCGCCACGAGTCTAAACATATCAAATTCATCAAAATCGGGGTCCATTTGACCCCTCAAATCCCCATTTTTAACTCTCTTAAATTCAAGACCTAAACCACCATTTTTGACCTTTGATTCCTCAATTATTCAGTCTAAATCCATATTTATACACCATAAAATCAAGCTCTAAGTCCAAGAGTTCATACCTGATAATAGCCCTCGAAACCCTCTGCAAAATCGCCTCAAAGCTCTCAAGGTTCGGAGTCCAAAATGTTACTCTTTCAAAATTTCGCGAAGAAGATTTTCACACTTAACCTGCCAGTTATTTCCACTTCTACGGATCTAATCCCGCTTCTGCGCCTTCTGCTTATGCAGTCAACGTCCGCTTATGCGGACCTTTCACTTAAGGCGACTTTTCGCTTCTGCGGTGCAAAATCGCTTCTGCGGGACCGCTTAAGCGACCCAACTCTCCGCTTTTGCGGAACTTGACCGACTCCAATTTCCGCTCCTGCGAGACCGCATCTGCGGCCTCCTTTTCGCAGATGCGGAAACACCTGCTGCAACCCAAAAGCCTACAATTTCTAACTTCAAATTCCTTCCGCTTAGCCATCCGAAATCATCCCGAGGCCCCCGGGACCTCAACCAAAGTTACCAACACATCTTATAGCGTTATTCAAACTTGTTCCAATCATAAAAACACATCCAACAACACTAAAACCATCAAATTACATCGGATTCAAGCCTAAGTTCTTTAAAAGCTTCCGAAACACACATTCGATCAAAAACTCGACCAAACGACGTCCGAATGACCTAAAATTTTGTACACATATCCAAAATCACCCAACGAAGCTACTACAACTCTCGAAACTCCACTCCGACCCTCGGATCAAAATCTCACCTATCAACTGGAATTCGCCAAAATTCTAACTTTGCCAATTCAAGCCTAATTCTATACTGGTCCTCCAAAATCAATTTCGATCGCACTCCTAAGTCACAAATCATCCCCCGAAGCTAACCGAATCACCGGAAATCACATCCGAGCCCTCTAACTCAATAGTCAACATCCGGTTAACTTTTCCAACTTAAGCTTCCCTTAAGGAGATTAAGTGCCTCATTTCTTATCAAAACCAATCCCAATCAACTCTCACACACCACATATCGATAATGAAATATTAAGAAGCAATAAACGGGAAAACAGAACAGTAACACATGAGACGACGGGCCGGATCGTCACAAAGTGTCCATGATTTCCAAGAAGTTCTGAATATGCCTCTGCTGGTCTTTATGAGATAGACCTACATATTGGCCAGTGGACTGAATCAGTTGTACCATGTATTGTTTGAATTCAAAATGACCAGTGATATCAGGTTTCGCAATAACCTGAGTCATATTAGCAAGATTGGGCCTTGCAACTTCTATCATCGGACGCCCTTCATTACCTGCCATTTTTGTTGGTTGTGGTTAAATTACGATGTCCAACTCTTTTTCTATTCTATTTCTAGCTTCCACTTCCCTCCTCACTCTGTGAAGTGTTCGTTAAATTTCAGGATCAAGAGGAAGGAGATTGTTTGCGCTTCTACTCCTCCGCATTCAAGAGAAGAGCCTGTGTTAAACACAAAAAAGGCGAACTGAAAATTAACACTTGAACAAATAACCAATAAAACTTTGACTCCGTCAAGAAGCTAATTTCTAAGTTCCCCAGCAATGGCACCAAAACTTGTTGCGATCAAACACACTCATGCAAGTATACGTGATCGCCAAGTAATATAGTAGTAAGTAAAGTATCGTTCCCAGTCCTAGGAAGACTTATGATCAACTTATTGATTGATTCAAACTCAAAACACTTATCAATTCAAGAGATTTCTTCACAAAATATATAAATAACTAATTTATTACTTAAAGAACTATCAAGCGATAATATAACTAAAAATCAACCAAAGTGCTTATGCAATTTCGGATAATAATCAATGAGAGAAGATATTTCAGGGTCATAGGCTAGCTAACAATCATGCTATATTCTTGGCTTAAAATTACTAATTGAATTATCTGGATTGTTAATCAACGGGGTTGATAGTACTCATAAAAATCTGTCGAGTTCTTATGGGCATATTCAAGCTAAATTAATACCTATATACTATGGAATTAAGATTAATGAGAATGCATTTACAATTCACGTATTTCAACCAAATAGGTCAATTAGATATATGTCTATCCTAATTACGAATCCTTCTCCCGATGCCCAGGATGAAGAACTTTATCTATTTAATTCTATATGCAATGTAGAATTCTCACTTTCGAGTTAAACTCTAGATTTATAAATAGTATTTCACTGTTAGCTACTCAGCAAAATAATTAAAAGCAGAATTAAATAAACAACTCATATGGTAAATTCAAACTCGTCAAATTAAACTTCAAACATCACAATCATACAACACCCATGACTCCAAAATATTTGTGTTCTTAGCCACACATATTCATACAAGCATAAAAAATACTATTCTTAAACATAAAATACATTAATACTAGACTAAGGTCGGAAGAATTTATCAAATCCTTACTGCCAAGTACTTTGTACTATTCTTGTCTCTCCAATTTGGATCACCCTTTTGTTCTCTTCAAAAAATTAGACCTGTCCCATAAATAATGTTTATTTGTGTATTTATAATGTGTAGGAATAACTTTGGACGAATCTACCCTTTTTAAGCCGAAGTAGAAATCATTTTGCGATTTTTACACACCCGCGTCGCGCCTCCCCACACAGCGCGCTTGTGGAGTTTAACAGAAGTAGTGCAATTTTCACTCTAAGACAAGTTTACACTGTCGTGGCGCACCCCGCGGCGCTGCAGTGTAAATATCTTAGAGTGAAATTATTTTCTACTCTGCGACTTCGAATACGATCCCAACTTAATTCATTCTTTTACTCAGATTTCAAAGCTCCAAATTGATCGATTTCTTTCAAATTACCTTTTGACCTCGTACACCATATAATAGTACATGGCTTTTCTTCTCGAACCCACCTCATCCAAATAAATTACACTTCTATAATTCAATTCAAGATAAATAGAAGGGAGAATGCCGCTGACAAAGATGAGCTCTACTAGTCTCTCCTTTTTTTTATTTTATCAAAGGCGAAGTCTCATTCATATAGTAATGTCCCTAGCTTGCACCCTATTTAATACTAAGGCAGGTTTGGAACCCTGTCCTATCACTTTATCAAATTCTTAGCTCTCTTCCTTCGTGCAACTGCCCTGTAAGAGAGCTGACTGTCTACTATCTATGTCATCCCTTTGCAGGTGAATATGAGAGAGAGGTTGTAAGTGGATTCTCTCCTTCTCTATCTTCTGGAAAGCACTCTGCAAGGCATAAAACACGTATTAAACGCAATTCACTATCATTTAAGCTCAAACACATGTAAAATGCAATAATTAGAGTGTTGTTACTACATCTAAAACACAGGTTTCTAGCCTAGGATCATCACGCCATCAAACAACTTATAAAATAATTTTTTTATTGTATTTTCATAAAATAATATATTTGCGGCTAGCCTAAGACTACTGATCTGCCAAGCACACGCTTGCCCCAACACATGGACCGGACAGATAAAAATATATATTTTTTCAAGCCGAATTTTAGAAAAGCAAGCACAAAGCTTAAAGTCTCACTTACCTTGCTAACGACAAGTTCACCAACCTTGCAAAGTCTAGAATGCCAATCAAATAGCCTCAATGGCATCAATCTATGCAAAATATTAATTAACAAGGTTAATTATGCAAATCGGGTCAAATCTCAATATCCTTAACTTTCAAGCTTAGAGTTGAATCTTAATATTCCGCCTATCAAATACCATATATATTTTTAAAGGTAAAAATATATTTCAATATCTCAATATAAACTCAATATTTCATATACATATCCAATATACTAATATTCATGTCCCGAAATAATAATCATAAAGTATAAATCGGAAACAACACAGTGGCTTATAAATCGAACAGTGTCCAAAACCTTGAAAACATAACTGTTGGCTCACGCTAAAATCAGCAATTACTATATACATAATCTAATACTCCTTCCATCTCATATTATCTGTCATGTTTCTCTTTTACACGCCCCTTAAGAAATATTAATTAAAAAAGAGATTGTACTATTCCACCCTTAATTATGTCATAAGATATAATCTCTCTTTATTGAATATTTATTCTATCTATGTGTTATCTCCATCTTCATGAACAATTATTACTAAGGGTAAAAAAAGAAAATAATAATTATTTTTGTCTTGAACTTCTAAAATAACAAATAATTTGAGAGAACTACTTTTAATAACCGGGACTGTTAATACCAAATCACTGAAGCTAATCATGTGACTCCTAGGAAAAGGGTCGAAATTGTGTAGTAACAGTCGTAATTCTTCTAAAAAAATGGCATAATCAAACCTATCCTTTAATTGCTTAATCTTTGATATGGGATAATAATGACTATAATTCTCCATATGCATTATCACTGTATCGGATAGGAGTAGATATACTATACCAGATTATCCAAATTCCTTCTACGAAAGATTACATCCATTGAACAATTTATAATTCAAATAATAATTGTCTTTTCATTATGACTACTAAGCATTATCAATCATTAGGTCACTAATGCCATAATTAATCTTACCAAAAATATCACAACAATACATATTCAAAAAAGTATAGGTTACAAAACCAAAGTAATCTCATTACCTGCTACTTCCAATGCCGCCAGCAAATTTCTGCTAAGAAAATCTCTCATGAGGGCGTTAAAAGGGTAGGCTTGGCCCACATGTATACTTTTTGAATATTAAATTAAAGTTATACTTCAAATTCTTAATTTGTATTAATATGTAATTAGTCCACTAACCCCTTATTTGATATACACTATTTTACTACCTTAATATTTGACTCAATAGCTATAAATAAAGTTAATTCCAATCCTGATAGCATCCTAGGAAGCTCAACTCTATTCAAGGACAAGGATGAAGCGTTGCAATCTCAAAGAGGGCCTTTAAAAAGATGTCAAGCTAAAGAATTTCAAAACAAGATCATTAGACTTCAAGTGCAAATAAAGAAGTTTTTAATTGTCGAGAAAGAGCTCAAACCCAAAGAGAAGAATTATCTAAGTTTTTCAATTGTTTTTATGGTCCAAATTTATGTCCAAGAGGAGGAACATTGGTTCATCCAAATCAGCCCTTGAAGTCCACCAAAATGGCTCAAAATGAGCTTAAAAGAAGTCCAAAAAGAGGTATTACAAAAGGAGCCCAATTGGATTCCAAACAAATGGTCCAAACTAGTTGTTTTAAGGCCCAAATCTGCCCCAAATGGTCTTGGCCACCCCTTACTAATTGTAATGATTTTGTATGTCATAATAACCACCCTACCTAATTGTAGTGATTATGTTTGCCATAACAACCACCCCACCTAGTTTTAAAAGGATTTTTTTTATGCATTTATACTCCTATAAATAGGGAGTTCTTCTCATTCATAAGATACTACATTATTGATTAAGTATATCATACTTGGAGAGTTCTTTTGAACCTTTATTACTTGTGTTTTGAGATTTATCTTTCAACCTTTACTAGTTCATAGTTCAAGGTAGTAAGATTACTTCTCTTTTATGATATCTTTGATTCTTTTGTGGTATTCTTAGAAGGCGATTAGTACTAGTTATTAATTATTGTCTCAAGTTACTCGTAAAGCGGTCAAGATCCGAATCTATTATTTTGATTTATTTTTTAAGTAAAGGCGTTTGATTTCTTCCATAAATCAAGACGTTATTACTTTGATCTTGTCAAGACTATAGAACTTGCGTTCTTGGAAGTTCTTGGAATTCTTTCCTTGAATCTTTCCCATATCCTTTATTTTCATCTCTTTAATTCTAGTTGTTCAATTCCTTGTTGTTATTGCTTCCGCATTTACTTCTCAAATTCTTACTCTAGTTTGGATTCCCGACCTAGTTGTTATCAAGTGGTATAATGATAGCATCCTAGGAAACTCAATTCCATTCAAGGACAAGGATGAAGCGTTGCAATCTCAAAGAGGGCCTTTAACAAGATGCCAAGCTAAAGAATTTCAAAACAAGATCATTAGACTTCAAGTGCAAATAAAGAAGTTTTTAATTGTCGAGAAAGAGCTCAAGCCCAAAGGAGAAGAATTATCTAAGTTTTCCAATTGTTTTTATGGTCCAAATTTATGTCCAAGAGGAGGCAGAAATTATCTAAGTTTTCCAATTGTTTTTATGGTCCAAATTTATGTCCAAGAGGAGGCAAATTGGTTCACCCAAATCAACCCTTGAAGTCCACCAAAAGGGCTCAAAATGAGCTTAAAAGAAGTCCAAAAGGAGGTATTACAAAAGGAGCCCAATTGGAGTCCAAACAAATGGCCCAAACTAGTTATTTTAAGGCCCAAATCTGCCCCAAAGGGTCTTGGCCGGCCCCCCTACTAATTGTAATATTTTTGTATGCCATAATAACCACCCTACCTAATTGTAGTGATTATGTTTGCCATAACAACCACCTCATCCTAGTTTTAAAAGGATTTTTATTGTCTTTGTACTCCAATAAATAGGGAGTTCTTCTCATTCATAAGATACCACATTATTGATTAAGTATATCATACTTGGAGAGTTCTTTTGAATATTTGTTACTTGTGCTTTGAGATTTATCTTTCAACCTTTACTAGTTCATAGTTCAAGGTAGTAAGATTACTTCTCTTTTATGATATCTTTGATTCCTTTGTGGTATTCTTAGAAGATGATTAATACTAGTTATTAATTGTTGTGTCAAGTTATTCGTAAAGCGGTCAAGATCCGAATCTATTGTTTTGATTTGATTTTTAAGTAAAGGCATTTGATTTCTTTCATAAATCAAGACATTGTTACTTTGATCTTGTCAAGACTATAGAACTTGCGTTCTTGGAAGTTCTTGGAATTCTTTCCTTGAATCTTTCCCATATCCTTTATTTTCATCTCTTTAATTCTAGTTGTTCAATTCCATGTTGTTATTGCTTTCGCGTTTACTTCTCAAATTCTTACTCTAGTTTGGATTCCCAACCTAGTTGTTATCAAGTGGTATTTGAGCGGTTCTATCAAGATTTCGTTCTTAATAATTCTTGGGATATCTTGAATACTAAGAGCAAAGAAAAAACAATTAAAAAAAAATAGAAGAAAAAAAAACAGGAAAAAAAACGAAAGTCAATTTAAAACAAAAAAATATACAATTGCTTGCTCTCCATGATATTACTTTTGTATCTAAGTTGTTTCCAAAAATTAACAAAGGAAACAAGAAGAGGGGATCCTAGATTTTCTTACTCTTTCTAATCTACATATATATCCTTTCCTTTTGTTCGTGTCTTGTTTCAACCGAGCCTAAAAGTTCTAGGATTTGGTTCTTTTTTTTTTAATTTTTCAAAAAAAAAAAATATGATTTTACTACTAAGAACTTCATACAAGTTGGTTTTAACTATAAATATACAAAGTATTTTGTTCAAAGGTTATTTCGAATAATAACAAAAAAAAAAAAGAAGGCAAGGTGTGTGTGAGAACAAGTGAGGAAAATGCCAAATTGGAGAGATACATATTTTCTTTAATCTATGACAAGATGTCTCAAACAGGTAGCTACAATGGAAGGAGGAAAGCTATGACTCAACAACTTGAAAAGTCGAACTTACAATATATCGAATGGAAGGAAGACAATGGTAAAGTTATTTTTCAAACAAGAGCTAAAGTGATGTCTGATGTCTTAAGTTATACCCTTAGAATTGACAAAGCATTTGGCTATAACTTAATTAGCACTTATATGGTTGAGAAATTGAACTTGCCTTGTGTTGAACATATTGAACCCTACACGTTGAAAGGAGTAAAGGTAGATAAAAGAGTGTTATTGTCATTCTCTATTGGAAGGTATGAGGATGTGATTTGGTGTGATGTCATTCCCATGAATAATTTTCATATCTTGTTGGGAAGGCCATGGTATATCTATAGAAGTGCTTCATATAGTATCCTAAAAAATAGATACTCTTTTGAGGTTAATGGGAAGAAACTCATTCTTGGTCCTTTGACTCCCTCACAAATTTGTGAAGATGAAAAGATTATTAAAAAGAATATGAAAAAATACGAGAAAGAAAAGAATGAGAGTCGTAAGGGAGTGCATGTTGACATTCCAATAGAGGAAAAAGGAGAGGTTGTCTTGAGTGAAAAGAGTGGGATGTCAAGTGAAGAAAGGAGTGATATTGAGAAGAAAGAAAAGAGAGAAGGCAATGAGATAAACATAGTCTATGAGGTAGAGAGAGAAAAACAAGAGGGATTGAGTGAAGGAAAAGAACTCTTTAGTGAGAGAAAAGAGGCTAAGGGTGAGAAAACATTAGTCTTGTGATAAAAGCCAAAGAAAGTAACAAGAAAAAAGATTTCTTACTTCCTAACTCATTAACTCTTTCATGTTTTCGTTCTTTTGATTTTGTGCAGCCACGTGTTGAAATACCTTTTGAAAGGGATAGTGAGGCACAAGATATGGAGGTAAAGTATCCAATTGGTTGCAATATGAATTCGGCAATATCGATTCTTGTTGTATCGTGGAAGATAAAATCTTGGTTAAATTCTTTGTTATTGAACCTTTTAACTATTTTGATTCTTATTTACAGGGTTATGACACAGATTTTCCTAAAAGCATTACTAAGTTAGAGCCATTGCATAAAGGAATACAAGGTGATGATGTTCCATTGGTAAATAAGTCCAAGTATGGTATGTATAATTGGTTTATTTGCATTCTTGGTCTTTCTAGAACGCCTAAAGTATTTTTGGAGGTAGTGAATTATACTCTTATTTCTTATGTTGGTGACTTTATAATTTTTGTGGATGATGATATTTTAATGCACATCAAGTCATTAACTGTAATATCTAAGTTAAAGTGCAAGAGTAATTTGCTTCTTTTTGATGATCTCGTAATCCAACTTTATGGAAAGAGACATGAAATTTATGAGAAGAGGCTTGCGAATGAGTTAAATATTTCTTCTTCTCTTATTCAAGTGGCTAATCAGGTTTCATGTGATAAATTGTTAGAATGTGATTTTTGTGGTATGATGGGGAGTCATTCTTCAAGTCATGTATATTGTGAGTGTGTAAAAGTATTTGTTACTAGTAAAGAGAACATGCGTGATGGTTGTAACATTTGTGAACATACTCTTTGAAGTAGAGATTATGAGATTTGTAATTGTAGATAGTTGCCTATATCATGAAAGTATCTTCTTTCATACACGTGGTAGAGATACTTACATTAAATGGATGTGTGGTCAATCTTTTATAATTTCTTTGCCATGTATACTCATGGACTACCTTACCGACAAGATTGAATTGCAAGTTCCATTGCATGGTGCAACTAAGAGAGATTTTTGTGGTATTAATATAGGTAGGCATAAATTTTATTGGGATGAAGATGTCCATATATTTTATAAGGGAGTATTTATACCTATTAGGATTGACTGGGTTAAATGGACACATGGTCACTATCTTGTTTTATTCCTACTATTTTTTCAAATTAGTAGATACCATTTACTAGTTTGTGTTTTGTTTTTCTTGCAAGGTCGAAATTCGAGGACGAATTTTCTTCAAGAAGAGGGGAATGATAGCATCCTAGGAAGCTCAACTCTATTCAAGGACAAGGATGAAGCGTTGCAATCTCAAAGAGGGCCTTTAACAAGATGTCAAGCTAAAGAATTTCAAAACAAGATCATTAGACTTCAAGTGCAAATAAAGAAGTTTTTAATTGTCGAGAAAGAGCTCAAGCCCAAAGGAGAAGAATTATCTAAGTTTTTCAATTATTTTTATGGTCCAAATTTATGTCCAAGAGGAGGAAGATTGGTTCACCCAAATCAGCCCTTGAGGTCCACCAAAAGGGCTCAAAATGAGCTTAAAAGAAGTTCAAAATGAGGTATTACAAAAGGAGCCCAATTAGAGTCCAAACAAATGGCCCAAACTAGTTGTTTTAAGGCCCAAATCTGCCCCAAAGGGTCTTTGCCGCCCCCTACTAATTTTAATATTTTTGTATGACATAATAACCACCCTACTTAATTGTAGTGATTATGTTTGCCATAACAACCACCCCACCTAGTTTTAAAAGGATTTTTTTTTATGCCTTTGTACTCCAATAAATAGGGAGTTCTTCTCATACGTAAGATACCACATTATTGATTAAGTATATCATACTTGGAGAGTTCTTTTGAACCTTTGTTACTTGTGCTTTGAGATTTATCTTTCAACCTTTACTAGTTCATAGTTCAAGGCAGTAAGATTACTTCTCTTTTATGATATCTTTGATTCTTTTGTGGTATTCTTAGAAGACGATTAATACTAGTTATTAATTGTTGTCTCAAGTTACTCGTAAAGCGGTCAAGATCCGAATCTATTGTTTTGATTTGCTTTTTAAGTAAAGGCGTTTGATTTCTTCCGTAAATCAAGACGTTGTTACTTTGATCCTGTCAAGACTATAAAACTTGCGTTCTTGGAAGTTCTTGGAATTTTTTCCTTGAATCTTTCCCATATCCTTTATTTTCATCTCTTTAATTCTAGTTGTTCAATTCCTTGTTGTTATTGCTTCCGCGTTTACTTCTCAAATTCTTACTCTAGTTTGGATTCCCGACCTAGTTGTTATCAAATCCCATAATTAATAATTATATAAAAAAAATATTTCGGATTATTACAGATCTAATACTTATAGTTTATTGAAGATTATGTGCGCTAACTATTTACCTTGCTGACCAATTGTGGGTTGCACTATGATCATTCAGATTATTAAAAAGACCGTATAATACATTGTCCCCTTTCAGAGGGGATACAGCTTATGTTTTAACTTCGTCTCAAAATGTTGCTGCCATTCTTATAAATAAGAATCTTATACATTTTTAAAGAAAGATAACGTATCTTAAGAGAATCATCTAATAGCAAGAAGTACCCTGCTTCGTGTATCTACTGAAATTTTGAAACAAGTATGTAAGAAGGCTGAGACATAAAATAAAGAGTCTATTACTCAAATGGTCACTCAATTATCCTAAATTATTTCCTAAAGTCACTTTTCTTTCGTTTATAACAACAAAGTTACTAAACTATGCCTATAACACTTAGAAGGTCACTAAATTAGATTTTTCAAAATTTGGATTGCTAAATACCTGTTTTACCCTATAAATTATACATATATCTTCTTTTCACTTTTTAAAATTTTTTAATATTATAATTTTTTTCCTTTTTAATTTATATTATGGACTTACCTATAGAATAAATAAATATTATTTATAAATTAAAAAATAAAAAGTATTTAAGCATATATAATGCTGGAATAACAAAATAATCAACATAGTAAAAAAATCAATTAGAATAATTTGTTCGAGATAATAATTTTGGTATTAACAACAAAAAATCAAAAATTTATTTACACAATCGAGAATGAAATAAAATAAAAGTTGTAAAATATATATTCCATGCATGTAATATAAAATAACTATTTAAATAAAGATATTTTTATAATATACATTATATATTCTTGAAAATTATGCTCACTCTCTTAGTCCACTCTCCGAGGGGAAACAGTGGAGTTGAAAAAAGATAAATAAATGTTGTCTTGATTTTTAAAGTGACAAATATTTTGTACGGATAATTTAAAACAAAGTAACAGACGAAAAGGAGGGGCAGAAAAAACTGTAAAGGAAAATCAGATCTACACACAAACTTATTCAGAAACCAAATTAACTGAGAAGTGGCAAAGCTATCTCAACTCATCTTGGAAGTAAGAACAAACAGAGAAATCAAGAAAACTCCTTAAATTTTCAAAATGGTGTTCAGCACCTTGACCTTCAGGCGCCTTTTTGCGCCGCTGGTAAACTCATGCTTACTCGTCCTTCTATCCAAACATTGCTTCAATTCTTCAACGACGCAATACAATACAGTATAAAACAATACATTATGAGACGACGAGAAGTATCAACCTAAACAGGCAATAAAAGAATAATTACCTGAACTTGCAGCGGATTATCAGAACTCTTCTCTTATGTCAACTCTTGGGATGTGAGCGATCTTAGGCCAGTCCTCTCCTCTTTCCTTGTCGCATCTTTGCTTCAGTCTTGATGAACATCTTGTAACAATTAGCGCTTGCAATGCTGCGAGAGATCGCATGCCTTCTGGAAAGGATGTCAACATAGGTGAATCATGAATTTCCAACCGATTAAGGGCAATGAGGTCGCCTATCCATTCTGGAATTGTTGTGAAGTTAGGACATCTCCAAATGTCTATTGATTTCAAAGTACCCGAGAAATGTTGGAGCCAAACTGGAAGCGACATTAGCCTGTCAAGCTCGTGAACTCTGAAATTCAATAAATTCCCCGGGACATCAAATTGCATTGCTTCTTCGTTCGACAAATCAAGCAGAGGGCAATTCTCTATATGTAAAAACTCAAGGGAAGCGAGATGAGTTAGACATCTGGATAGAGAAACCAAATTTCTGCAGTAAGTAATAGACAAAGATTGGAGAGAGGTGAGACTCTTGAAGACATCCTCTGGCATAGTTGCTAGGCCCTCGATAGAAAATAGACTCAAGCTATGTAAAATCAAAAGAGGAGAAGGATGAGGAGGTGGGCACAGAATTTGCTTCAATATTTTCTCACTTATTATCCCCAAATAAAGTCGCTTTAGGGAAGGGAAGTAGCACTTATTTGATGGTAGCATGAATTTATCATCATCACCTTCAAGTCCATCTATGCTCTCCATGACGTCAAGATTTGATAGTACAAGATTTTGGAGAGAAGGTAGTTGCCATAGTGGTGGAAGCTTTTGGCACTTGTGAAAATCTCCTATATATACATAAACAAGCTTGGGTAGCAAAAGGCCAAGATTCTCAACCATCAACCAACTTGGGAACCTTGATCCACTATAATTTTCTATTCGCAAGCTTTCAATGTTTTGGTGCGGCTGCAGGGCCTCCAACATTATCAGATCAGCTCCAGTATCATCCTCTTGATTTCCATATTCGAACTCTACGAACAGCTCTCGAAGATGTTTCATTCTTTTCACTACATCAGTAGGTATTCTTTCTCCAATTGCACGGGCTCGTCCCCTGAACATAATTGTTAATCTGTTTCTAAGATCAAGGCCTTTTAACTCATTCAACTTGTCACTTGCCAAACCAGATAGGCAACTTTCTTTGCCTACAATAAAACTTGTCAATGTCCGTAGAGATGTCAATTGGCCAATTCCAGGTGGCATATCTTCCAAGGAATAGCAACCATCAAAATCCAAATGCGTGACACTTGCCAACTGCCACAGTCCTGGTGGAATATAGGTTAATGATTGGCACCACGAACATATCAAAGTTCGAAGGCTCACGAATCTCCAAATATCTCTTGGCAATTTTTCGAGTTTAAAGCAATCAACCAACTTTAAAACTTGTAGATTATGCAACTTCGTGATGGAATTTGGTAATTTAACAATGCTTCTAGAGGAAATAGCAAGATATCTTAGATGCTTCAATCCACCTAAAAATTGAGGCAGAATTTTTATCTGCAGGCGACGTAGATCCAGAACACGTAAATATTCAAAACTTGAAACCATTCTCTCTAACGTTGAATTGCTTATGACAATATTTTTAGACCCATTTAGGTAAATAAATGTCCGCAACTTCATATGCTTCCTATAGAAGGGACTTGGAAATTCCAATGAACCACCTACTTGGAATAAACAAGAAGCATGGAGAGTTTGTTCTGGGTTTAAAATCTCTATTTCTTCAGTTTTAGTGATACTGAAGAACTCCCTATCTGCAACTTCTTTTGCGAGATCATGAATAAGATCATGCATTTTGTAAAAATGCAGGAACGATTTGTGTTCTACAAAATGCAGGAACGATTTGTCTTCTTCAGTTTCTTGAAAGAATAACCTTCTTAACAAATCCACGAAATATGAATTTGCAATGTCCTCCACATTGTCTCTGTTGCTAGTAGTTGATTGTATAAAGCCTTGAGCGATCCACATATCAATCAAATCAACTCTATCAATTAGGGAATCCTTTGGAAAGAGGGAACAATATGCGAAGCATATCTTTAGATGGTGAGGAAGGTGATTGTAGCTCAATCTCAAAATGGCCATGACATTGTTGCCTCCTAGTGTGATACTTGACAAATCTTGATTCATGAAATATATCCACTCATCCTCAGTTCTTTTTAGGCGTAGTAGGCTTCCTACTGACCTTATTACAAGAGGAACTCCTCCACACTTCTTCACAATTTTCTTTCCTATTTCCACCAAACTCGAATTTTCACTCTCTTTGTTACACTCAAATGCCATTTTTTCAAACAATGCCCACGCTTCTTCTTTTGAAAGGTCCCCTAATTTATGTTGGTGAACACTACCTGAAACTTCCGCAACTACATCTGAACGAGTAGTTAATAAAATCTTACTTCCCTTGGCTCCACTGATCAACATATTTCTCAATCTCGACCATTTCAAGGCATCTTCGTTCCACACATCATCAAGCACCAATAGATATTTCTTCCCATCAAGCATTTCTCGAAGCTGGTTTTGCACAGCATCTAGTTGAAGGTAATTAGCCTTCTCCCATCCTGCTGATTCGACTATTTTTTCTGCAATCACTTTCGCTTCAAAAACGTCTGAAACACAAACCCACAATCTTTTATCAAAATTTACCTGAACCATATCACTATTATACACCAATTGCGCAAGAGTGGTCTTTCCTAGTCCACCAAGGCCAACAATCGATATAACTGCAACATTCTCATTTACCTCAGAATTCATAAGAAAATCCAGAATTTTCGTTCTGTCATCATTTCTTCCAATGACTTCTCCATCAGGCACAAATGAATAAGTCTCTCTATCCAAATTAGACTCAAGAAGCAAAGGTTGCCTCCTTTCAACAAGGTTTAAGGAGGCCTTATCTTTTGCAATTACATCTAGATTTTCTCTAATGGCCTTAAGACGCTTACTTATCTTAACATTATAAAGCACAGGATTAGACTTTGAGAAGAAGATGCTTACCTTAGTCACCAATTTTCGATGCGTAACTTCAGTAGCAAAGTCATCCAAGAGATCATCAGCCTCAAAGAAAACTTTTTTAAGTTTGCTTATCCAATCCCTCACCCCGTGGCTACTCTGCTGCTGCTCCTCCGCGTCAATTAGTACAGCTTGGATTGAAGAAACTGTATCAGAAAGCTTGCTAAGCTCATCGCTTAGTCCCGAAATTGATCCTACTTGTTGAACTGCAAGATAAGCCAAGTTTTTCAAGATCTCAGCAGCAAGCTCGTAAAGAATTTCAGCCATGATAAGAAAGTAATATGATTTGAAGATCAACAACCTTTTTGTTGCAAACTAGTATAAGTCTTTGTATTAAAAGTAGCCTTTTACCTAAAACAATTTATTAAAGGGTTGACGAAGACCTTGACTTGGAAGTTTCTTCCTCACCACAAATGTCACAAACTGTCCTGGACCCCAAAAATCATTGAGGTCTCACAATTTAATTAAATTTTCTTTTATTATTAGTGTACTTAAACCTAAACCTGTTGTAGCACGTACCCTGCTTCATTTTCTGAGTTAGTAAGTTTCTAACATGTAACTTATTACTGACAATTCCATGTAAATAGGTTAACCTATCATGAAGTGGTTAACTCCATTCACCAATTGATATCATCAGAGAGTGGAGCCAGGATTTGACATTTATAGGTTCTTAACTTGTCATCCAACGCATAGCGCATTTTAGTCAGAGGGAATAGCATTTAAGGAAAGTCAAATCTGTAGACTAATGATAATAGGTGAATTTGACTATAATCACGCCCTAAATAATCACATTTTTATGTTGTTTTGATAATATATAT
>MU775028.1:9553-32053 GCA_026770625.1 Nicotiana glauca
ATATATATATATATATATATATATATATTATAAAGAAATGCCTATATCCCTTCTCAGTCTAAACAAGCCTCTATTTCGATTTGTACACACACAGGGCAAGTTCTAGGTATCAGATGCAAGCATATAATAAGATGCAGATAACCTCACACACACTTGGCACATAATTCAATCCAAAATTGGTTCCTCAACACACTCCCTGAAGCATTCGAGTTAGTTACACATGCTCCATTAAGGCAATCTACAAGAGTTACCAAAAGAGCCTAAGCGTCACACTCGAAAAGTCATGGTGTTAGGGTGTGTAAAGGTTGCTTTTTTCTTGTTAAGTACCTCGCCCAAGAGATTCCTAACAACTAAAAATAAAAGAAGAAGCTAGCTATACCCGGTTCAAACTAAACCCTTGGAGAAGAACCGTGGTCAAAAGAAAAATTGGNATCCCAATCCCCACCCCACACTTAAAATGAGGGCATGTCCTCATGGCTAAGTAAAATAGAAGAAGGAAAAAGGAACTTCCGTGACTGCTCAATCCTGATCGGAGACAGAGCCGGCGTCTACATTGCACGCTCGACCCAATGCATGGGGCCAACCCATGATCCTTTTTTCTGATTTCTTCTGTTGGGTTGACATTTAATCAACATGAGTTCCCAGGTCAGTCACCGAGGTTCGTATTCCAGCTATATCGTTCTCTAGGCGGTCTAACCGCTGTCCCCGACTGGCCCTAGACGGGCCAGCAATATCCTCAGCCTGTGGTTGTGCTGGGTGCTCACCTATATTATCCACATCATTAGCTACCTAGTGTGGTTCCTCCCCCTCCTCTTCTTCACCATCATCAGAATCTTGTCCAATCAACTCCGCAGCTGCTACCACTTCCTTGCTTGTGGTGACCCTCTCAGCCATGAAAGGATGTACTGAAGGAACTCGGCCATCTATAGCAAGGTTACTTGATACATTTGCCTGAAGACACAACCGGGTGACAAGGGATGGGTAGTATAAACCATATCGTTGACCCGAACTCGCTGGAACATTTCATCATGTATTACTTTGGCCACGTCGAACGGAGCATTATTCATGAAACACCAAATTAAGCACCCTCGAGGGATGTTCACTTCGGACAGGTTCTTAAAGGGTAGGAGTCGGCTATTTATGAAGTATAACCGGCATTTGGCCTAAAACTTGAGGGCCGAGGAGTGGAACTTGTTCCCATATTTGTACCATTGCAGAGTGGCTCCCGATTGACATATGGTCTCGGTGAATGTGGACCAGGGAGTATGCCTTCCACTGTACGATTGGTACCCATCCACGTACCCCTCAACTGGTGGAGGAAGCCTGTATAGAATCCGGATATTTTCCAAAGAGGCATCTACCGGTCTCTTGTGCACTGTAACAGTATTTTTCTCATGTTCCGGCGGGTTCGCACAGAATTCCCTGACAAGCATGACATTTGCGATAGTAGGATCCTCAAAAAATATGTCTAGTTGTCACCGCCTCAGCTCGAAGGGTATATTGGGGCAGGTTATCCCTAGTTCGTTGGGATCCATGGCTTGCTCCGGCACAATGGTTTTGGCCTCTTTTTTATTGAACCTGTCCTGGGCCTTGACAGACACGAATTTTTGACTGTTGAAGGGCCTGGAATTGACCGACTTCCGAGGCCGTCCCCCAATGTTGGCTTGAGCCGGGCGGCTGGAGGAGGTGCCTATTGCATGACGTTTGCGGGGAGGCATGGTACCTACAAATAATCCAACGTCAGCTCTATACAATCGGGTGACCCAACTGTGGCTAATCAGACTTCATCACTAAATTGGTCACAATACTTCCTTCAAAGAGGCATTTTAACAAACACATGGTGGACAATGGCTAATTTTAAGCCCAAACTGTCCCTTCAACACAAAGAGCACCACCACAGTAACCCAATAAACACACATCATCCCCACAATTTGTATATTGAATGTTTTCAGCCCTACATAACTACTAACGAGTGTTTCCATCCTAAAAGAAGACTACATTCTACTATACAAAGCAAAAAGAAGGAAAAGAAACTAAAAATAAAATTAAATAATTAAAAACAAAATCAAAGGGAGAAATACATACTAGTAGAGGGGATGAGAGCGAAAGCGTAATGAGTGATGGAAAGAAATATGGAGGGTCTTCGTGAGGGGAGGGACAATAGTGCTGTATATTGTTAGGTATGGAGGAAGGGGAAGTGAGGAATAGATGAAGAAAAAGAAGGGAGGGTTTAATGGGGGTAGTAGTGTGATAGGAGGAGGAGAGTGGGGGAAATAAGAGGGGTGGGGTAGTTGGGTAGGTTGTAGGGTTAAATGGGGTAATGTAAAAAAATAAAAAAAAAATCAATTAAAAAAAAAAAAATTAGGAACTTACCTGATGTCGACAGGACTAGCACAGCCTTAGCACTGTCGTAGCGCCGTCGTGCTACTGTAAGGAAGTAAATGCAGTGAATAACCCTACTAGCGCGGCCGCGCTAGTTGAAACCAATTTGGGGCAGTGTTTAACCTAACTAGCGCGACCTTAGCGCTGGTGTAGCGAGGGCGCACTAGTCCAGGCATTCCCAATTTTTTTTAATATCTATACTAAAAACACTATAAATGTAGGGTTACCTCCCAACCAGCGCTTGATTTAACGTCGCGGCACGACGCAGAGCGAGCACATTTAAGATTCGCTCAACCTTTGTGGTTCATCGAGAAGTACCACAGACAACTCTTTTGTTTCATCCATCCCCACATACAGTTTGAGTCATTGTCCATTAACCTTGAAGGTGTTGGTTCCATCTTCATTGGTTATCTCCACAGCCCCAGACGAGAACACTTCGATCACCCTTAACGGCCCAGACCATTGGGACTTAAGCTTACCAGGAAACAATCTCAACCTTGAATTGTACAATAATACTTTGTCACTGGGTTTTAAATTTCTATCCACAATGTGCTTGTCATGCAACCTCTTCATTCTTTCCTTGTAGAGCCTTGTGCTTTCAAAGGCGTGATATCTGAATTCCTCCAACTCATGCAACTCTTTCAGTCAATTTTCTTTAGCTGCATCAGGGTCCATGTTCAATTGCTTTAGGGCCCACCAAGCTTGATGTTCTAGCTCCACAGGCAGGTGACAGGCCTTCCAAATACCAACTTCTACTGTGGACATACCGATTGGTGTTTTGAATGAAGTCCTATAGGCCCAAGTGCATCGTCAAGCTTTTTTGCCCAATCAGTTCTTGTGGCATTCATAGTCTTGGTTAGCACACTCTTTATCTCTCTATTGGACACTTCAACCTGCCCACTAGTTTGCGGATGATAAGGGGTAGCCACCTTGTGGCGTACATCATATTTTGCAAGAAACTTCTCAAAGGCTCTATTACAAAAGTGAGTGCCTCCATCACTGATAATCGCTCTTGGTGTCCCAAATCGGGTGAATATGTTCTGTTTCAAAAATCTCACCACCACTCTTGCATAATTAGTCGGCAACGCTGCAGCTTCTACCCATTTGGACACGTAATCCACAATAACAAGTATGTACTTATTGCCAAAAGAGCTGACGAAGGGACCCATGAAGTCAATCCCCCAAACATCAAACACTTCCACCTGTTGAATCGGGTTCATGTGCATCTCATGGCGACAGGAAATGTTCCCGGTTCGCTGACACTCATTGCAGTCCTTCACCCATAAGTGCACATCTTTAAACACTTTTTGCAAAAAGAATCCGGCCTCTAGCACTTTTGTAGCTGTCCTGACCCCTCCAAAATGTCCTCCATATGCCGATGCGTGACAAGCCTGCAAAACAAAAGATTGTTCTATCTCTAGGACACACCTCCGGATCATATTATCAACACATATTCTAAACAGATAAGGCTCGTACCAATAATACATGCGAAAATCATGATAAAACTTTTTCTTTTGTACATATGAGAGGTCATAGGGAATATACTGCAAGCTAGGTATTTTGCAAAGTCTGCATACCATGGCACTTCCTCAAGACTAGTAGCAAGCAGCTGCTCGTCTGGAAAGGTTTCCAGAATATCTTCAACCTTAACCGAATTTTCAGCTCCCTCAATTCGTGATAGATGATCAACGACTTGGTTCTCTGTGCCCTTACGGTCACGAATTTCAAGGTCAAATTCTTACAGTAGCAACACCCAACAAATCAGGCGTGGCTTGGACTCATTCTTCTCAATCTAGTACCTGAGAGCTGCATGATCAGTGTATACAATTACCTTGGAGCCAATCAGATAGGATCTAAACTTATCGAAAGCAAACACCACAACCAACATCTCTTTCTCAGTCACAGTGTAGTTCAGCTGGGCTCCACTCATCGTTCTACTAGCATAGTAGATTGGATGCATCAGCTTGTCTTTCCTCTGTCCCAGCACTGCCCCCATTGCGTAGTCGCTGGCATCACACATGAGTTCGAATGGATGCTCTCAGTCGGGGGCAACTATGATAGGTGCTGTGACTAGCCTCTTTTTCAGCTCCTCGAATGCTACCCTGCAATCATCAGAAAACTAGAAAGGGTGATCTTTTCCTAACAACTTACAGAGAGGGTTCGCAATTTTGGAGAAGTCTTTTATGAATCTCCGATAGAAACCGGCATGCCCGATGAAGCTTCTGATTGCTTTGACTGAAGTTGGAGGGGGGTAGCTTTGCTATTACATCTACTTTAGCACGATCCACCTCAATTCCTTTGCTTGACACCCGATGCCCCAAGACTATGCTCTCTTGTATCATGAAGTGGCACTTCTCCCAATTCAGAACCAGGTTAGTCTCGATACACCGTTTCAGCACACGAGTCAGATTTATTAGGCACTCATCAAATGGGTTCCTTACCACTGAGAAGTCATCCATGAACACCTCTATTATATCCTCTACCATGTCAGTGAAAATGACCATCATGTACCGTTAGAATGTGGCGGGTGCGTTGCATAGGCCAAAAGGCATAAATGCCATACGGGCAAGTGAAAGAGGTCTTTTATCTGTCCTCCAATGCAATGGAGATCTGATTGTACCCTAAGTACCCATCCAGAAAATAGAAATGTGACCTCCATGCCAATCTCTAACATTTGATCTATGAAAGGAAGTGGGAAGTGGTCTGTTCTGGTGGATAGATTTAACTTTCTATAATCCATGTAAATTCTCCAACCCGTGACGGTTCTTGTAGAGATCAATTCCTTGTTATCATTCTCAACTATCATCATGCCACCCTTTTTAGGTACACATTGAACTGGGCTAACCCAGCTGCTGTCAGAGATAGGGAAAATGATTCTTGCATCTAACCACTTGATTACTTCTTTATTCACCACTTCCTTCATGTTGGGGTTCGACCGTCTTTGATGTTCCCTGGAAGGTTTGTGGCCCTCTTCCAGTAGAATTTTTTGCATACAATAGGCTGGGCTGATCCCTTTTATGTCTGCCATGGTCCACCCAATGACAGTCTTGCACTCCTTATGTACCTGCAATAATTGTTGAGCCTGCACATCTACCAAACTAGATGAAATAATAACAGGTAATGTGGAGTTAGGTCCAAGGAATTCATACCTGAGATGGGCGGGCAATGGCTTTAACTAAAACTTTGGTGGTTCTTCGATGGATGGCTTGGCTGGGGGAGTTTCTCTATGTTCCAAGTGCAAGGGCTCAAATTCTAGAGTTCTATCCCATAACCCTCTACCCTCTAACACCAACACCTATTCTGCCAGATCCTCTCCATTTACCTCATCCAAATTCATCAAACATGTAGCAAGGGGGTCCTCAATAGTTAGCATCTCATCATCAGTCTCTACAATTACATCCACGGCATCAATAAGAGAGCAATTGGCGAATTCACTTGGTTGCCTCATAGATTTCTTCACATTGAATGTTATTTCTTTGTCTTTCAGTCTCATCTTGAGCTTCCCAGTCTCACAATCAATTATAGCTATCCCCATGGCCAGGAATGGTCTTGCCAGAATTATGGGAATCTCTTCATCCACTTTGTAGTCTAAGATCATAAAATCTGTAGGGAACACAAATTTCCCTACCTGAATCAACGTATTATCCAGGATACTAGAGGGTCATTTCATAGTCCTGTCAGCCAGCTGCAATAACATAAAGGTGGGTCTAGCTCTTCCAATGCCCAGCCTTTTGTAAATCGCAAGGGGTATAAGATTGATGCTGGCCCCTAGATCACACAGTGCCTTAGCAAAAGCAAAATTACCTATAGTGCATGGAATTGTAAAGCTCCCTGGGTCAGACAACGTTTCAGCAATCGATCTAGTCACCACTGCACTACAGGTCTGAGTAAGAGTAACTGTGGCTAAGTATTGGAAATCAAACTTTTGGGAAATCAAGTCCTTCATCATTTTTGCATACCCAGGCATCTCCTTCAAAGCTTCAATCAATGGTATGTTTACCTGGATTTGTTTCAATATTTCAAAGAACTTCTTGTATTGCTCCTCCTTTTTGTACTTAGCTAACCTCTGAGGGAAGGGTGCAGGAGGTCTCTTCTTCCCCATCTGTTGGGATTGATCTTTATCAGCTGCCACCTCAACTACTGGTTCCTGGGCTAGCTTAGCTTCTTTCTCAGTCTCAATCTGAGTGCTATTTTCTTCCTGAGCAGTCTGGATTGTCACCTCTGTCAGCTTCATTGACTCATCCAGCTGAATGGCACTAGTATGAGTGTCTCAGCCTGTCTAGTTTCTCAAGCCCTCTCTTGCTCTACATCCAGATCTCTGCATTACGTAGACTCACTTCCATCAGCTGCTTTGGGCCTTGATCTTTTGGATTTATCTGTGTGTCTGCAGGTAGTGTCCCATGAGGATGATTGTTCAGAGACATTGAAATTTGGCCCACCTGCACTTCAATATTCTTGATTGTTGCATCGTGCGCATCTACTCTCTCATTAATCTTTGCATTAGACCCGATAACCTGTTGCATCATTGCTTCAAGTCTAGCAAACCCATCTTCCTGCCTTCTACCATGTTGCTGCTGATGAGGATGATACCCCTGCTGCTGATTCTGATTATTATATCCCTGTGGCCTTGGGTAAGAAGCCATATTGTTGGGGGGTCTCATACCTCCCATGTTCCCAGTATTGAACTGTGGCTAGGCTGGCCTGTACTGCTGCTGCTGATTCTGCTCGCCCCAATTTTGACCACCCTGTCTCTGGCCTCCATAATTAGACACATAATTCATGTCTTCAGGATAGTGATGATGATCAGGTTCTGTATTCCACTGGTTATCAATTGGCTGATTGATGTAAGATGTGCACAAACCCCCATTGGTAGTATCCACAATGTGTACCTGTTGCTTCTGCCCATACTCTTCTACCTTTTTGGTGAGTATACTCATTTGGGACAATAAGCTGGCCATATTTTTAGCCATAGAGTTGGATGGATAGAAAGGCAATGAGTGCACCACTGGAGTGTTAGGTGCATTCCTGGATGTCCATACCGAATTCTGTGCCATCTTGTCAAGCAGACTCTGTCCTTCTCTCCATGTTTTGCTCAGAAAAGCTCCACCAGCTGACGCATCCACAATGTTCATCACACTATCTGACAACCCCATGTAAAACTGCTGTGGACATATAACCAACATTCCTTTAAAACGCTCCCATGTCTCATGCAGTGTCTCCATTGGTTTCTGTTTAAAACTCAAAATTTCATCAATTTGTTGAGCAGTTTTGTTGGATGGGTGAAACTTGTTATCGAATTGCTTGACTAACTCATCCAAAGTTATTATAGAATTTATGGGCAGTGAGTTTAGCTAGGTCTGGGCAGCTCCTGGAACTGAGAATGCAAACAATAACAGTTTGATTGCTTTCGGAGTTACATTGGGTTGCCTTTGGGTTTTACATATAGATAGGAAATTCTTCAAGTGTTGCTGAGGATCTTCTACTTGTGACCCCGAAAATAGTCCCTTGTTCTGCAACAAGTGCATCATGTTATTTGTGATTTGGAATGATTCGGCCTATATCTATGGGACTACAATCGCTGTGGACAGATTTTTAGCTGTGGGTTGTGCCCAGTCATAGAGAGCAGCCTCTGGCACAAGAGGTACCGGTGGATGATTGTTTTTGTTATCACCCATATTCGGTTCGAGTTGTTCAATTGTTGGTTGCTGTTTGCTTTTCCGGTTGGCCCGGTTCAATGCCTTAAAAACTTTTTCGGGATCTGATAGAGCTTCGAGTACTTCACCAGTTCTCGTTGAGTTTCTAGGCATGCACCTGTACAACCAAGTCAACAAACGTTAAAATTTCAATGTAAAGAGTGGGTATAGAGAAACCTGACTACACTAAGAATTTTTGTACTTCTTTCAATTGTAATTAATAACACCGTTAATTCCCCGGCAACGACGCCAAAATTTGATCTGGCCCAACTATGCCTTATAAAAGGACACGCGGATGTTGTAAATATAATATGAGTATTTATGCCCAGAGTCAAACCCACAGGGAATTAACCTATCAATTAATTTTGTTGGACTTACTAAATTCTATCGAATCAACTTCCCCAAATGTTGTAAATAACGGTTGATGGTATTTCTAATAACTAAAATTGAAAGTAAATAAACAGCTAAAAACTAACTATGCTTGAGTTGTAAACAATTGGAATAAAGGTCTAAGGTAATGGTTTCCCCCGTTGTTGATTTCCTTAGTTGTATGTTTCTTATAGCTTTGACTTAGTTGCGTCTATCAATCATGAACTCTCCAGCTATCATAAATCTCTCTCAAGCAATTATGATAATGTACTAGACACACTCTCTCAAGCTACGCTAGCTAGATTCGCATCACAGTTCACTTAGATCACACCCGAGGTATCGTTATCTCTAATCCAACTTCTAAACCCTCAGTTATGACTCTCGCCTATACTCCGGGAGTAATGTTGTTCAAACAACTACCTAAATATGCACTCTCTCTCAAGCAGATATATAATAAATAGGAACGGCTAGTTGAGGATCCTTTCAATTAACCAAAATCGAAACATAGTTGAACAAATAGAGATTAACAGCCAGCTCAAAACTTTATTAATATAACAACCAATTCATTCGCAACGGATTTCACCCAAAACCTTAGATTAAAAGAGTTAGCTACTCATAACAATGATGAAAACTACAAAAGAATTCATAGTCATTGATATAAGAACAAAATAGGGAGATAAGAATTGTTGCCCAAGTTGCCTCCTTGCCTCTCTTGTCTTGTTCTCAAACCTAAAAAAAAACTCATTCTCCTTGCCTTGGACGAATTAAACCATTTATAGTTTGTGTGGTTTTTTTTTTGCTTTGGACTTCCGAATTTGCCCTTACAAATATCTTTTCCCGCATCTGGACTAGTGCGGGCGCGCTAAGCTAGCGCTAGTGAGATTATATTCTGCTTCTGATGACTGGGCTAGTGCGGGCGCGCTACGGTCGCGCTAATGCTCGCGCTAGTGAGGTTTTCCTCTGCCATGCCGAGCTTCATTCCCTTAATTCGGCCACTAGTTCCAATTTTTGCCCGGATCACCATCATAAGTCTTCATTTGGGTATTGCACTCCTGTGAAACCCAAAATTCACCATTAGAGTCAATTCTTGCATTATTTACGCACTTAAAATAGTAAAGCATCCTTAAGTTAGAGTCCGAACGTAATCCAAACTATATGATTTAGCCTATTATCAGTAAACAATTACATAATCAAGGAATCTTTCATAGGTAGGCAAAGAGGAACTTTACCGAGTGAGTATTCTAAAAAGAATTCATCAGTTTTTCAAAAAATTCAAATACAAATTGATAGTCGGCATAAAATATGTATATTTTGATATATATCGCCTCGCATTTTGCTCTTGTTTCGATGATTTGTGCTAAATTATGGTATTTCTATGTGTAGGAATTATTCGGATGCAATTTGGGACGAAAGGGCGTGAAATCGGAGAAAAAAGGCAAAAAGCCAATTTTGAGGACCACAGCCAGCATGGGGTACTGGCTGTGGTGCAGTTTCCAGTAGGCCAACATCTTGAGCACCAGGGCCGGCGCCTCATGCTGCCCTGGACGCTCGGAATATGCAAATGTCCTATTCTGACTTGGACTCGATTATTTTCACTCCAAGACGCCTCCAATTAATATAAAAGCCATCCTAAAACCTACTTTGAGGGAGGAGGACGTTTTTGAGAGGAAAACACAAGCATAGAGCCGCCGTGAAGACCGAAATTCATCAAGTTCCATCATTTCTCCAACAAACCTTGTAATTTTTATATTTCTTTGTATGATTTGTTGTTCGGCTACCTTGTCTATGTGGAGCTAAACTTCACGTTCTAGAGTTGTGGTTCTTTCATGACTATTGTTATTCGAATATTGATTTTGATTTCTTAGTTTATCATATTGGTTTATTTATTTAATCCTGCACTTAATTATTTGATTGCTTGATTGCCAATTGAATACTATCTACGAATCTTGAATAGAACTCAAAAGTGGGAATTCTAGATTGCATATAGGATTGAGTAGAGCAAGTTTTTGAACCTAGGCATCGAAGAATGAATTCGCGATTAGGATAGACATATTCCTAATTGTCTTGCTTGGTTAATTTACAGGAATTATAAATGCATTCTTGTTAGTTCTAATTCCATAGACATATAGGAGTTAGGTTAACCAATAAACTCGATAAATTAGTTAGTCAATTCAATTGAAGAATACAATAGGAATGTTAGATAGCACATAACCCTAGATCGTTTTCATTACATTGATATCATAAAAATCTCATCTTTCTCTGTTTAAAGTTTATTATTTTTATTTCTTTAATTAATTAGTTTAATTCTTGTTTAATTTTTATTTCTAGGTTTAATTCTTTTTAGATAATTAGGAACGTCTAATTTAGTTAATAGTTAATCACAAGTCTTCATGGGTTCGACATCCGACTTTTAGTCACTTTATTACTTGACGACCGCATATACTTGCGTGTGCGTTTGGTCGCAACAAGTTTTTTGCGCCGTTGCCAGGGACTTAGAAATTAGCTATTTTTTATATTAGACATTTATTTTTTTTATCTATTCATTTTTTAGTTTAGTTAGTATTTTTATTATTTATTTTAACATGGCATCTTGGAATGAAAATTATTCTAATAATGGTTATTCTTATTTTGATGATCCTTGTCTATATTGTGGAGGACCCCACTGGTGCAAAAATTGTCATAATATTTCTGGGAGCGAGTTGCGCGCACAATCTCAATCCTTTGAGTGGAATATTTGTAATATGTGTGGGGTTCAAGATGGACATTGGGATAGTTGTCCTAATTATTTTCATCCTTCTCTGATCCCTTATTATGATCATTCTAATGATGTTTGTGAGTTTTATAGGGGCAATGAAGTACATGATATGGAACCTGATGCATATATTAGGGATATCCTGAGGCAAGTAGCAGAGCAACATGATGAACTAGAAAAAGATATAAAAAGAATGAGGGCAACAATCACAAGAATGAAGGTCAATATGGAAGAATTAAATGAAGAGAGAGAGTAACAGTAAGAGGAAACTTTCAAAGAAGAGGAGATTTAAACTTGGCTACTGGAACAAGCTAAAAGATTAGAAATATATGAGCGTCAACGTGAAAAAATTACAGATGGGATGAAAGACTTAATAGAAGGAAGAGCTGAACTGGGGCAAGGGATTGAAAACTTTGGCACTGTTATTCACGACTTGGGAGCTCAATTAATTGCAAAGGTTGATGCATCTAACGCCCAACAAAAAATAATGAGTTGTGTGAAGTAGAAAAAGAGCATATACGCCAAATTGAGGAGATAAAAGTGGATGGTCAATCATTCGAGCATATGTTTGTTGATGATTCCCATGTTGAGAAAAGTACTCTAGAGTCATGTGAGGAAGTAGATAATATAATATTCGAAGACTCTAGTGTGTGTACATATGAAGATGTAAATAGTAATATAATTTCAGAGTTGGGGCTTATTGGTCCTCATTCTAATCATTTTTCGACATTGTTTTTGGATGATGACATGCAAATCAAGTCATCTGAACCTTTGGACGAGTCAATGGAAGAGGAAGAAGATGCCTATATTCTTGTGCCAAAAAGAAAAAATTACATTCCTCATCTAAAGGTCAAGAATGCTTGGCCTGGTTATCTTTGTAGCTCCCCACTGGAGCATAGCCGTAGACTGGATGCCATGTTAGGGGTACAATTCATAAGTTCAAGGTGGAGGCAAAAAAGTGGTTCACGTCGTACCGCGACGTTAAATTAGGCGCTTGCTGGTAAGCAACCCAGCTTTACTGCTTTATTTTATTTTTGATTTTTTTCTTATTGTATTATTTTTGTAATATTGTTTTATTTTGTTGGATTTTGATCATAGGGAGCAAAGTCATAGGAAGTGTGCAAAAGTGAGCCATGTGGTTGAACTAAGTGTGGGGTGCCCGCACAAAGGATCATACCTCAGAGTATCCCGTGAGCTGCTAATGCTTCGTCCTTTGGCCTACCAGGGAGTCTCTTTTACCCTCTTGTTCTTTACAATGTGCATTGATGATATTGCACAATTTTAAGTGTGGGGTGAGGAGATTATTTGGATAATTTTTTGTGCTATCCTAGGTTAGTTGTAGTATTCTTTCTTAGTGTAGTAGATATTATGTAAAGAAAAAAAATTTGAAAAAAATGAAAATTGAAAAAAAATCAGAAAAAGCTTGGACTTTTCCTGACGATGGATCTGTTGGATAATTTTCTTGAGGGATTAAAGTCCGATTAAAAATACCAAAAAGATTTATTTTTTATTTTTTTAGTTTTTAGGTAGTTGGGTCGTAGCCCTTGGTTTTTCTTTCGACACCGGTTCTTTTTCAAGGGTGTAGCTCGAACTGGGTATTCTAGTTTAGTTCTTTTATTATTATTTTGTTTCTTTCTTAGGAGTAGGAAAAGGTAAAGTAAGGTGCTTTGAGATACCTATTGACATGGTTGGTGTTGGCAATTTAAGCTATAGCATGCGCTCTGTCTTTCTGCATAAATGATTTAAATTGTAATGCCCAAGTAAAGTAAGTAGCCTACTCTTCGATGCATTCTTCTCAGTTGATTGACTTGTATGCTACCTATTGCATTATTGCTTTAAAATTCTCAATGTTCTAGCTTGCTTGACTTGAGAGTTGCATAGAGCCGTCTTGAGTGAGTCAAGTGCCATATGTGTGTAAGAATTGTTGATATTCTGTGTTGTCCTGTGTAGTCTAGAACTTGACCCGTGTGTTAATCAACGCAAAATTATTAAGTTATGCTAGTCGAGGAGATGATGTAGGAGTTACTTGCTTGACCATGAAGGTGTTTGTCACTTATAAGTAAAATTTTCCCACTGCTAGCCCTTTGAGCCTATAGCCCGTTTCCTTGGCACATACATTACAAGCCATACTCGTACTTTGTTCTTGATTTGAGAATGTTGAACCTTTACCTCCTAAGGCACTTAGTCGCTAAAAGAAGTAAGGAGAGATATTTGGGAGTTACTTTTGAGTGGAACCATGGAAGGGCCCTTAAGGTGCAGTAAGGTTGTGAATAAAAGTCACTAGCTTAAGAACTTTAATGCATGGAGTGTGTGTAGAAAAAAAATGTGCAAGAAAAATCAAATAAAAGTTCAAATAATGTGAAAGGATACACACCTCCTAATATTTTTTTCATTCATGCTAGTGAATCCATGGAGGTGCTTAATTGAAAAAAAGGGCTATGTTATATATGGTGTATGACAAGTGAATGGGTTAAGAAGAAATTGAGCTTGATCTTCGAGTTTAGTCTATTAAAGTGCTCAGAAGGGTTAGTTACTATTTTTAAATATATCTACCCATCCCTTAGCCTACATTATAACCTTAAATTCCTAATTGATCCTAGATTTGGCTAGCTTAGATTAGTAGAGATATACACTACGGGCAAATATATGGTACAACCATGGGATTCATATGAATTCTTTGTAAGATTGAGTGAATTTTGTTCAATTGTGTGATGTCCTTGAATTATGTTCAATGACATATTTAAATGTGGACTTTGATAGTCACTCTTTGGTTTGTGGTGAGGGCACTTGGTCTCATAATGGTCAATGGATTGGTGATGTTGTACACTTTCTTTTGTTGGGTGAGTGTGTAAGTTGAGGATACTTAGTGTAATGAGTCATATCTTGAGGTAAGGTGGTTGTGGAGAGGTTTCTTGAGTTGGTTTAATAGTATTGTATATACTTGGGTTAATTTGAAAACGTGAAGAATGTGAAATTTGCGTGTTCATATTTAGTTGCCGATATAGATCATAGTCCAAAGGTAGGGTGTTCGATTGAATTAATTGTGAATTTCTCTTTCATAGTGATAAGTATGTTTTGGAGGATTGATTTAGTTCCATTGCTCGAGGATGAGCAAGATTCTAAGTGTGGGGTGTTGATAATCGACATAAAGTATGTATATTTTGATATATATCGCCTCACATTTTACTCTTGTTTCAATGATTTGAGATGTTTAATATGATGATTTGTGCTAAATTATGGTGTTTCTATGTGTAGGAATTAATCGGATGCAATTTGGGATGAAGGGCGCGAATTGGAGCGAAATCAGAGCAAAAAGGCAAAAAGTCAATTTTGAGGGGCACAACCAGCGTGGGGCGCTGGCTGTGGCGCAGTTTCCAGTAGGCCAATATTTTGAGTGCCAGAGCCAGCGCCCCACACTGCCCTGGATGCTCGAAATGTGAAAGTGTCCTATTCTGAATTGGACTCGGTTATTTTCACTCCAAGACGCCTCCAATTGATTTAAAAGCCATCCTAAAACCTACTTTGAGGGAGGACGTTTTTGAGAGGAAAATACAAGCATAGAGCCGCCGTGAAAATCAGAATTCATCAAGTTCCATCTTTCTTTCAACAAACCTAGTAATTTTTATGTTTCTTTGTATGATTTGTTGTTCGGCTACCATGTCTATGTGGAGCTAAACTTCACGTTCTAGGGTTGTGGTTCTTTCATGACTATTGTTATTCGAATTTTGATTTTGATTTCTTAGTTTATCATATTGGTTTATTTATTTAATCATGCACTTAATTATTTCATTGCTTGATCACCAATTGGATACTATCTATGAATCTTAAATTGAACTTGAAAGTGGGAATTCTAGATTGCATATAGGATTGAGTAGAGCAAGTTCTTGAACCTGGGCATCGGGGAACGAATTTGCGGTTAGGATAGACATATACCTAATTGCCTTGCTTGGTTAATTTACAGGAATTATAAATGCGTTCTTGTTAGTTCTAATTCCATAGTCATATAGGAGTTAGGTTAGTTTGAATAGGCGAGTAAGAACTCGGCAGATTCTTATGAGCCATATTAACCCTCTTAACCAATAAACTAGATAAATTAGTTAGTCAATTTAATTGAAGAATACAATAGGAATGTTAAATAGCCCATAACCCTAGATCGTTTTCATTACATTGATATCATAAAAATCTGCTCTTTCTCTGTTTAAAGTTAATAGTAAATCACAAGTCCTCGTGGGTTCGATATCTGATTTTTAGTCACTTTATTACTTGACGACCGCGTATACTTGCGTGTGCGTTTGGCTGCAACACAAATATATCATGTTTGAATCTTATTAAGTCTCACCAAATTGACTAAAGGGGAAAAAGAATCCCCTTCACCCCTGGAAGTGTTGGAAGTAACAAAACTCTAACAAAAAGAAGATTTTGATTCGATCTTTAAGTTGAAAAACATAAATTGAATTATTGAAAGATGAGCTGATTATTTAGCCGTAATTGTTTGAATCACGTAGTTAAGTACATGACAATAAATAGTGTTATTATCAAATACATACACACGTATAAGTGATCAATAAGCAATATTATAGTAAGTAGAATACTGTTCCCACAAGATCTTGTTATCAACTAAATTAACTAGGTTAAATGATTATAATTATTTAGATAAGAATTAAACCCAAAAGTGGTAATTCTCAACTAATTAAAGTAAAAAAAAAATTGAACTTTGAACAAATGAAGAGTCGATTTTTATGTTATATTATTAATATGATGAAAATGATCTTGGGTAATGGGCTATCTAACAATCATTTTGTATTCTTTAACTAATTCAACTTCTCAATCTATCGAGTTTATTAATCATAGGGTTAATATTGCTAGTAGCATTCGATCTCGTAGCATTCGATCTCCCGAAGTACTACTTGCGTATTCAAGTCAATCTAATACCTATATTCCTGTAGAATTAGAATTAAGAAGAATGCATTTGTAATTGCTGTATAATAACTAAGCAAGATTGTTAAGTATATTCCTATCCTAACTGTAAAATCATTCCCCAAGGCACGTGTTTAGAAACATGCTTTACTCAATTCTATGCAATCTAGAATGTTTTATCCCTGCTTCGACCTTAGATTCATAGATAATTTAGATTCACATTGAGTAGGCCCATTAAGAAGTATAATGCTTTATACAAGAAAATTTTCATTCCCATGACTCAAACGTGAAGAGTGAAGGGTGTATACGGGTAAGCCGGACGTAGTGAGAACCCTGATTTTTTGGTGAGGCAAACGAAGCAAGGACATGACTGCAGGGAATTGGATTCTAAGCCAGGAGCCTCTCGAATCAAAGCCTGAGTAAAAAACCTACCCTCGGAGTTATCGAGACCATGCCCCTGGGTTCAATTCGAGTTCCGAGACCTCGGAGATCATTACAGAATGACCACACATGATTAACAAAGGGCCGTGATATTTGTATCCGGCCGGATGTCACGACATGAACCCATATCTGCAGTAGATCAGTGATTAGAGAAGAGGAAATTTTTGCCTTTCTTAGAGTTGTACTGGTAAAATTCTTCTACTATATAAAGGGGAAGCGGATTATTTATTAGATATATCGTAATACACATATCAAGGAAATATACATTTATTCCCTCTGCTTCTAAAGATTATTCTAAGTTCTTAGTTTTGTTCATAGCCCATCATAAGTGTTTTGTTCTGAATCGAAAACATTCTACTTGTTTAGTTCACAATCGAGCCCGAACTCGGTCCTAAAACTGATTTGGCCATTTATTCTATCTAATTTTCTCATCTAACGCTATTATTCACTTTTATTGAATTAGTCCACATATCCTTAAAACCGCTTATAAATTTAATTGTTATCCATTTTTAAGGGTAAATAATTTGGCGTCCACCGTGGGTCTAAGGATAATAGTGGTAATTTGATATAAATTTCCATAACACACTTTATTTGTCGCTTGTTCTTTAAGATTTTAATTTTAGGTTAACGTAAGAATGTCAAACTCTCAATCTGCTCACTTGAACGTTGATGCTGAGTTTGGGCACCATGGCGAGAACAACAATATAGTACCTAGCAACAAGGTGCCCCCTGTTGACCCCAACGGAGTCCCAGTTGTGGACCTGATCGATGCCAACTCATTTGTGTCCATCAATGCAAACTTGCAGACCGACCCCAAGAACGGTGTTCGTAGAGGAGCTCGATCAATAGCTTGGGGTATGAACGTGAAGGCGACAACATTAATCTGCGGGTGATCTACAAGATGTTACAAGCTCAACAAGTGGTGATATCCTAGCTGAAAAACCAAAGGCGCGTCCCCAGCAGAGTTGAACCCGAACCATCCTGGGTGAATACCTGAAGAAATGAACAAGTCATAGGAAGGCTGGGTGAAGTTGAGCCTAGGACCAACCAAAAATAATAAAGATACTTGAGGAACTGACAAACCGGGTTAAATCGGGGGAGAAGAAGATTGAAGCCAACTACAAAAAATGGAGACTATAACTCCAGAGTTGATCAAATTCCAGGAGCACCCCTATATTGAAAGCCTGGATTCCAAGAAATTTGTCCAAAAGTCTTTCCCCCCGAGCGTGGCATCGAAGCCAATCTCAAAGAAGTTCCGTATGCCCAAAATTTTGAAGTATAACAGAACCACATATTGAAATGAGCATATGACCTCCTACATGTGCTCCATCAAGGGAAACGACTTAGAAGATCACGAAATCGAGTCGGTTTTTCTGAAAAAGTTCAGAGAAACCATTGCAAAAGTAGAAATGATATGGTATCACAATTGACCCCCTTTATTTATTCATTCATTTGCTATGCTTCCAGATGCCTTTGTAAAAGCACACGCTGAGGCCATGAAGGTCGAGACCAGAAAATTGAACCTTTTCAAAGTAAAACAAAGAGATAACGAAATGCTCAGGGAATTCGTGTCGAGGTTTCAAATTGAACAAATGGACCTGCTTCTGGTTGCGGATGATTAGGCCATTCGGGCATTCACTCAAGGACTCAATCCCCAAAGTTCCTCCTCTTCTCAATGCTACAATAGAATTTGATAGAATACCCGATGGTAACCTAGGCTGACATTCATAACAGGTATAAAAAAAAATCAGAGTCGAGGATGATCATTTTGGGGCCCCTACGGGTCCATTTATCTCATTAGAATTAACGACAGGTCTAAGAGAGCTGTTGACCCTGAACCAAAACTGAACATAAATGGATATCAATCGTATAACAGAGATTGAAAGGGTAGCGGATCTGGGCATAACCCTGCAAGAAATTAAAAAAGGAATAATCGATGCCACAATAGTCGGGGACTCATGAGCAAAAATGGTTTCGACAGGACACTCGGGGACAGGGCGACACTGAGATTATCAGAATAAAACTTCATTGTCGATGGCATGTCCGCCATTGGACACATCAAAGATACTAATTGGCCTTGGCCATTATAGTTCGATCCTACTTAAAGAGATCCTAATCTGATGCGTAAGTATCAAGACACTCATGGCCATAGGACCGAGGACTGCAGACAACTAAGAGAAGAAGTAGCCCGGTTATTCAATAACAGGCAACATCAGGAATTTTTGAGTGATTGAGCCAAAAATCACTTTAGCAGTAGGGACTCCAACAAACAGACCGAACAAGAGGAACCTTAGCACATCATTAACATGATCATTGGTGGATTCGAAATCCCCTAGGGACCAATGCTAGAGCGCACTACGGTGTCCATCATAAGGAAAAAAATAAAACTGAGATTATATACTAGAGGGAACAATCTTTTTCAATGACAAGGAAACTGGAGGCATCATGCAACGCATAATGATGCACTGGTAATATCTGTACTCATAAATAAATATCTAGTTAAGCATGTGTTAATTTATCTAGGTAGCTCGACCAATATAATCTGATCGAGGGTCATAGACAAGTTGGGTCTACAAGACCAAATTGTGATTTTAGTCTAGGTTTTAAACGGATTCAACACGACGTGCGAAACTACTAAATGAGAGATAACCCTACCGATGAACACCACCGGTACCATTCAGGAAATGAAGTTCTATTTGATTGAAGGGGATATGAGATATAATTGTCTATTCAGAAGGCCATGTATTTACAACATGAGGGCGATACCCTCGACACTACACTAGGCACTGAAGTTCCCACATTGAGAAAGATCAAGACGGTGTACGGAGAGCAGCCAACTCTAAAAGAAAAGTTTGCGGTCGATGAGGTGATCTCGGTGTCCACACTTTTGATATCAAAGAATAAGAATCAAGAAGCTAAATAGCAATCATTGACATCGGCCCAGATCGAACCAGAGTAGCAGGAAACAAGCGAGGATGATGATTACAGTGTTCTTAGGTCGTTCATCACCCCTGGCGATTTCTATGCCACCAAATCGATGGTCGAGGAGCTGTAGCAAGTTATATTGATCGAAAACTTGCCCGATCGGAAGGTATACCTATGCACAAGGTTAACACCCAAGCTCAAGAAAGAACTTATTAAATTACTTATAGATAACATATATTGCTTTGCTTGGTCCCATCTTGATATGGCAGGGATCCCACTAGAACCAACCACTCATAAGCTGAGCTTAGATCCGAAGTTCTACCCAGTTAAACAGAAGAGGAGGCCTTAGAACGAAGTCAAGCACACATTCATCGAAGACAAGGTATCAAAATTTCCTAAAATTGGTTCCATTCGGTAATTTAAATACCCGAATTTGTTGGCTAACATAGTAGTATTACCTAAAAAGGGAAATAAATTAAGAATATGCGTAGATTACAATGACTTGAACAAGGTATGCCCCAAAGACTCTTTTTCTTTTCCTAACATCGATCTGATGATCGATGCATGACGAGATTTAAAAACATATTTAAATATGCTCGCTAGTCGAATATAGTAAATTATAATATTGTATCCACAGGGATTAGAGTTAAACAATTATTATCATAGTCTTGTCACGACCCCTTGTTCTCCCTTCGTGAACCTATCGTGATGGCACCTAGTCTCTACGACTAGGTAAGCCTAGCATTTGTGGATAAAGGAAAAAGACATAGAAACTAACAATTGAAAGTAAATTTTAGACAAGGAAATGCGATGCCACTCGGCATATACAATGGTCACTCTAGAACTGAACATAAACACTCCCAAAACGTGGAATATCATGAGTCACAAGCTATAGAAGTAAATAATGCTCCTAAACTCCAGAAACTATCAATGAAGAAATACAAGAAAAGTATTTAATCTCAAGGAAAAGTAGATAGGAACTCCTAGGTCTGCGGACACGACAGATATACCTCAATGTCTCTACAATCATCTCGCGTAACTGGAAATGTGGCTGGAAAGAGGTACTCGGATCTACACAAGAAAAAATATGTGCAGAAAAGGGCATGAGCACACCAAAGCGGTACCCAGTAAATGCCAAGCCTAACCTCGGTCGAGTAGTGACGAGATCAGGTCAAGGCCTTACTGGTGTGATATATACTAACATTTAACGAGAATGAAATCACCAAAAAACAACAACTCAGTACATAAAGATAGCAACGAAGGATCTCCCGAGATACCATCCCGTAGTCCCAACCGTAAATACGCAGGGGATCTCTTAGGATACCGTCCCGTAGTCCCAATGTAAATATCCTGTACAGGAGGATCTCCCGGAATACTATTTCGTAGTCCCAAAGTAAATATCCAGTACAGGAGGATCTCCGGGGATACCGTCCCATAGTACCAAACATAAACGTGTAAGGATCTCCCGAAATATAGTTCCATAGTCCCAAAGTAAATATGTAACTCAATCTACGTAAACAACAATTTTAGCAAGGAATTCAATAGTTCAGACTAAGTTCATATCAAACAAGACAGATAATTTTCACTAAACATGCTGCACATAGTTCAGATAGACATTTAAGGCAGTTAAGACAGTTAAGGGACGTAGGCATGCTTTCCTAAGCTAAACAATATAGTTGCATATAATAGTATTTCTCAATTAAAAGAAAAATAAAGATTTTCATAATGAAAACAGGGGTTTTCAACAAAAAACTTGTGTACGCACTCGTCACCTCATGTAGAGGGCGCTCATATATCAAATAGTACCAAATCCTAAGGGGAGTTCCCCCACACAAGGTTAGGCCAGCCACTTACCTCGAACCAAGCACAAATCAATTCGAAATCACACTCTTGCCACGTGTATCCAACTCTGAGTGGCCCAAATCTAATCATATCAATTGTATAATGTATATATAATTATAAGCAACTAATTTAGATAATGAAATCAAAGCTAAGGCAAGATAATTGAAAAACACCCAAAAATCCTCCCCGGGCCCACGTCTCGGAATCGAGTAAAAGTTACAAATTATGAACATGCATTCACTCATGAGATCACTCCTACCAAAATTATCCAAATCAATGTAAAATCCCACTCAAAACTCAGAAATTCGATTCGGGAACTTTCCCCCCATTTTCCCAACTTCCTCACTCGAATTCTCTAATTAGACAAAGAATACAACAATATATTAATATAATAGGATCAAAATCGAGTTAGGATTAGTTACCCAATAGCTCTCCTTCAAAATTCAGAAACCGATGCCGAAACCAATCAAACCATGCCCGATTGACCCCAAATTTTGTGCAAGTCATATTCAACACTATGGACCTACTCCAACTTTTGGAATCAAATTCTGACCCCTATATCAAAAATTCTATTACCGACCTAAAACTCTAAAAATTCAATTTTTACCATTTCAATCCTAAATGAGCTATGGACCCACAACACAATTCGAGCATGCCCTTAAGCCCAAAATCATCCAACAGAGCTAACGGAATCAATAGAACTCCATTCTGAAGCCGTCTTCACACTGTTCCGACTACAGTCCAAATTCTAAGACTTAAGCATTCATTTAGGTAATAAGTGTCCCAAAATACTCGAAAACTCAAAACGAACCATCACAGAAAGTCACACAGTAGAAAAAGATAATGGGGAAACAGTTAATCGGGGATCGGGGCATTAATTATCACAACGATCGGCCGAGTCGTTATAAGTTTGTAGCTAGATTGTTGTTCAAGATGATCAACATTTGAGAATTATGTGATTTAAAACTAAAATTAACTAAGAGTCGAAACTATTGACTAATGACAAACAACGCAAGTAGTAGCCAAAGGAAGATATCAATTAGGAGAAAATAGGGTTGATAGGATAGGTGCAAGATAAATGTTTGGAATTTAACTCTAGATAATTCACTTCTAATATTCAAGTGAGTCTCTCGAATTCACTTGGTTATTAGTTCAATTTTTTAGTAGAAACTCCTCTCT
>MU775028.1:34553-43680 GCA_026770625.1 Nicotiana glauca
TAATAGCCTTTAATTTTCTTATTTTCTTCATCCTCTTCCAACTCTATTTTCCATGCTCTGAGCCTGTGAACGTAAGGCCAAACAGCAGCGGTATTAACGATTATGCCATGCTCCCCTTCAGAACCTTTCCCTACTGAGTGGGATCGTACTGATTTATTATTGTTGTTGTTGTTATTGTTCTTGACCCGAAATAATAAGAGGGGGGCTTTGAACCGTTCCCGCACCAGAGGATATGTGGACCGTGAACTACTGATCATCACTCTTAACTTCATCCCAATGTGGAGCATCACTCCCTTTGCTTTCTCCAGAGTGATCTAGCGTCATCTACTAACTATTACATCCCACACGGTGCAATGTCTCAAGATGTGGCTTCCCAGTAGTAGTGCTTGTTCATACCTAATTTTTTCCTGTATATTTTTATATATGCAAAATACTTTCAAAATATAATATGTATACATATATAAGTATGCCCAAATATTTTGGTATTTTTTCTAATTTTTAAAAGATTAAAAAAAACAATTTATTGCCCTAGTTTAGCAGTACAAAAACCAATGACTATTCCTCAAATTATCATTTTGGTAATTAGTGCATTTTTATTCTCATATTTATACCAAAATATAGTTAAGGTAATTTTTTTTGCATATTTTTGCAAATTTATTGAGTATTTTAAAATTAATTTGAACATAATTGCAACTTTAGCCTACTTTAAGATTTAATTGCGTTTATAATTACAAATTTGATTCCAGTATTTTTTGTTTAATACTCATATATTATTAATAAATTTAATACCTTTAATTTATGACTAGAAATTATTTTACTATTTTTATAAAATAAAAAGGGGAAAATGGCTATTTAAATATTAGCCCTACCTATTTAAATATTAGCCCAAATCGACCCCCCCAATTAACCCAATTTCAATCTCAATTTGGCCACCCCAATTCCTAAAGTACCCGCCCCTGACCCAATTTAATCCGACCCACCCGGCTCCCCAATAAATCCAGGCCGTTGATCAAAATGATCCACAACCACGATCCTTCCTTTCCTTTTTAATTTACTAAACCCCCTAACCCTATTTCATTTTCAATTATCCACCGCCCCTGAAACCCTCCCCTCTCTCAAACACTCTCGAACCTTCCCTAACCCTATCCGTATCTCATCGGCTTCCATCGTGAAATCCACCGGAATCCATAGCTTCCCAGGTTGTGAGAGCCCTATAATCACCTCCCCTTGCTCTTACACATCTGATCTCTAAAAATTCGAGGCTTGACCTCAAAGATTTGCTCCCAGACCTCTGCCGATTCGAGGTTCCAGGGTCATCTCCGGCCTTGCTCCGCGTACAAAGGTTATTTGAGCCTATTTCTAACCTATCCGACTCAGATCGATGACCTTTCAAAGCCTTTCTCATTCCTAGGGTCCTTCTGAAACCCTAACTCTCCGAGGTTTTCTCCGATTTCTTTAGATTCGTTGTGTATCTGTGCTCTGCTTGAGTTTTCAAATGATTTCCCTAACTTTTCTTTCGAAAATTACTTTTTTTTTAAAATCTTTCTTTTCGATCAGGGTTTTCTAAAAAATGTTTAAGTGTTTTTATGATTTTCTTTGTTATTCGTATGTTTGCCTCTACTGTGTTCTTTTATCATCTCGTGTATGCTTCTCTTGTTGTACTATGGTCTCGTAGACTTGTCTATCCATTTTTTACCGTGTTCTTATATGTTTATCTTATTGTGTTTTTCTATATGCTTTTCTGCTATACTTTTCCGGTGTTCTCGTGTTTTTCTACTATCTTTTCCTACTAAGTTCTTAAGTTTCCTTACTTTTCTTCTACTAAGCCCTGTTTGAGTTTCTTCTGAAAAAACTTCTTAAGCATGTTTACTGTTACTATAAATGTTTTTCCTCTATTTTTCTACAAGTGCTTCTATTGTGTCCTGCCTGTTACCTTGATATCATGCTTTCTCACGAGTTTTGCTGTTGATAGAAGCATGCAAGAGGTTTCAGTTCTTCTCTGAAACCTCTGAGCCTACTTCGACCACTTGTCTTCGCATCTATGTACTTGATTCAAGGCGGAAACCCTAAAATTTGAGGGTTCTGCCAAGTTTGATCATATAATTTGATTGAACTAGGGTTTTATTTTTAAAACCCCTGACTCTTTTAGACTAACTTCGATGCTTTGAATTAAGTTTGGACTTCTTGCTAAACTCTTCTATACTGGATTTTCAACTGATTTTACAATGACTCTACAACCTTCTTTCATGTTTAACGTGTTTGCATGCTCCTTATATATGATGAACTACCCTCTAAAGTAGTTTTTAAATCCGTAATTAGTTCATACTCCCCTCTAAAATATGGGTCTAATGGATTCCCTTTCCATGTTTGCTGATTTTCCTTAAGTTAAAAACCTTTCCCACCTTTTGACTCGGTTCATTTATGACAAATCTCCGACCTCTGATTTCCTGGTTGTTAATTGATCTTCCTACCTTATTTTCACAAATCGAGTATTGTCAAAACCCTATCCTTAAATAACTTTTATGTATGTGCCCCTAATTACCTACTTTGCACAAAGTGTTTGATTAATTTCTTTCCTTAATTGGTTTATACCCGTTTGAATCTGAATCCTTTAATTAAGGGAAGTCTTGTGTAATTGATTGACAATTAGGTCCTTAAATATTTTCTTACCTTGTTTCCTCATGACTTTTACACTATAAATACACGACCCTTTTTTCACACCGACACGATTTAACAATCCTTCAATTCACAATCTCTTTTGAATTCTCACTCTCACATAATAGAACTCTCTCTTCTTGTCTGCATTCTGACTTTCACAAGACTACTGCATTTTCTCTGCTTGTTTCTTTGAAACTGGTATGTCCTAATTTTAAGTTTCAGCATCACCACAATGTGTTTACTTATAGCTTTTTTGGTATCCATGTCTACTTTACTACTTCTGCAGATTTAAATACTTAAACTAGCATGTTGATTTCTTTTGCTTGTTTTTGTTAGGAACCCCTCTTCCCTATTCCCTTTATGTGCTTTGAGTTACAGTTTAAAATATGGAAATATGCAAGTTATTGTCTATGGATTAAACTTGATCCCTTAGGGGATCCTGACCTCTAAACAATATGTTCCAGTAGGCTTATGGGTGTGCCAGCACCTCCCATTGTTGGGTTATGCCCTCTAGCCTGCTTTTACCTCTTTCAACTCCCCATTCCCTATATCCCTATGTGTGCTGTTTCCCTTCCCTTTTCCCCTTTCAGAATTTTGCACTTGCACTCTCTCTCTTAGTTCCTAAGTTCTTCCCCCCTCTTGTGAGCCTTGCCTTGGGACCTTGAGTTCCCTCTAAACTTGGAAACCTGAGGGCTGACCCTTCCACACTGCACTTTGTCTTATTATGGTGATACATTTAGGTGTAAGCACTGCCCGAAGTTCTTATGAAACTCTTAGGGAACTCTGGCACACCCAAGTGGTAGAAAGGCTTTGAAACATAATCTTTGGAGTTGGTTTACTTCATACTTCAGACATGAAGTTCGAATCAGGCTCTCCTTGGTTGTAATTTTAAATTTTTGATAAATTTTCTTCATTTTTCATTGGACTATAATAACTTTGTAATAAACTTTAGGGGATGGTTGGTGAAAAGGGAGGGGTAACCATGCATGTAAAAGGGTAGATAACTTGCCTATAGGAATCTCTAATTTCAATATTTTCTCATATAGTTACCATGCCCGTAAGATTTCTGCATTTTTCATGTAGTTACCATGCCTATATGATTTTTGCATTTTTGATGTAGCTGCCATGCCTATAAGCATTTCTGCATTCTCATTTAGTTACCAAGTCTATAAGAACTTCAACATTCTTATTTAGTTACCATGTATATAAGAACTTTTGCATTCTCATTTATTTACCATGTCCATAAGAACTTCAACATTCTCATTTAGATGCCATGACTATAGGGATCCTACACTTTCATGTAGATATTATGTCTATAGCTTCTGCACACGAGCGTAGAAAATATGCCTATAGGTCCTTTTTGATTCTTGCATACCCGCTTTTCAGTAGGCAAACTTGTCTATAGGTCCTAATAATAAAAAAATGGAATAAGATATCACACAACGCTTAGATATCATGTTGTAGAATTTCTGTACTCTTCTATGTCTATAACAATGTTTTAAGTTGGCAAACACATAGAAAGCATGCCTATAGGGGTTTTAATCAAATCTGAATCACCTCACTCGTTGGTAAGTTAAAAACTATCAATTGTAATGCATTACCAATTGCAGAACTTGTGCTCTTCTGCTAAAACTCGCTTTAAACTGGCAACTTGTTTTTCCTAAATCATCTGCAATCAATTTTCTTCTTTGTTTATGAAATCAGTAGATATCATGCCTATAGGTTCCGTCAAACACTTAGGCAAGCCTTATGATAAACTTATTAACTAAATCAGATTTTATTAACTACAACTAGCAGACATGCCTGATTCAGGTTTCTTATCTGAAATATATAATAAATCAGTCTGCTTCAACTTTTAAGTTTTAACCAGATCCTAAACAGTACGTGCAAGTCATGCTAACTACTGGCTTTTCTTTGCTTAAAAGAGGTCTGTTTGAGCCTTTAGTTTGTTTACATACTTCCCCATACTTGGTATATGTGTTTTTTGCTTGTCGCCTTAGTATTTTTACCTTTAGAACCACAAATAAGCCCAACCTCTCCTCCGTCTTTTAGTATTAGTAGTCCCAAGCACCTCCAGGGCTGATAGGATCGGGGCGGGTAATACCATGCAATAAGAAAACAAGACTATTCCGCACTTTAATATCTTAACAGGATGGGAAGGGGTAGATATAGATATGATGACCACGTGATAACAGCACGTGTAAGAGTGATTACCGTGTGTTGTGTGGAGTGATCCATATTATTCATAAACCCAGGACCTCCTTTCCTTTGTTCTTTGTTTCCTTTAAATTTTTTTTCTAAACGTTTCTTCAAAATCAACTCTCTTTAATTGTTTTCAAATTTGTTTATTTCTAACCTTGTGAAAAATCCCCTCTTATTTGAAGTGTTACTTGCCTATGTGTTATTTGCACTTAAGTCACAACAATAGCTTGGTCTGGAACCACACTAGTGGATCCTGAGGGGTGCCTAACACCTTCCCCTTGGGATAATTTCAAGCCCTTACCCAATCTCTGGTTATCCAAATTAAACCCTTCTTGGTGTCCTAATGTACTTAAATCATTAGGTGGCGACTCTTCAATTCCAAAACCCAATTCCCAAAAGGGAACGAGTTGTCTTCGCAAATTTCATAAACCCGATTTCTCGAGAAAAAGGAGGCGCGGCAGCATGGCGACTCTGCTGGGGATTTCTTCTAAGCTTTTACCATTTCAAGGTGTTACTGCGAGTTTATATTTCTTAGATGCCTTTACTTGTTTAATTCCTTTAAGCATTTAATTCCCTTTTCTATTACGAAACTGACTATTCTTTTTATTTCTTTCCCTTATTTCTTTTACTACTTTCCTTTACTGCATTCCTGTATTACTATTTTAAATTATTGTAATTATTATTATGAACGTGCAAATATGTGGTAACTTGTTTTAATTATTGCATAAGCATATTTTCAATATCATATTCCACTCATGCAAAAAAATAAATACCATAGCAACACTTATAATGAGTGGTTGCGCCCTTCCGTTATTATCACCCCTAAATCTGGCAAAGGCATATTTGTGGTAAAACTAGTCGATCAACGGTGTAGTCGACGGTTCTGCGCCTTTCCCTCTTGAGTTGTCCACTCAAGGGTACCAGTCTAATACCCCATAGAACCTTACTTTGTTTAATTGTGCATGCATCATGGTCAAACCTATCCGAGTCAGTTATGTTGTCCGCATATTGGCTCTTTAAGATAGCCTTGTCCAAAGTCCACTGGGTTTCCCCAAAACCCAAACGGACACTACCACATTTTGTGCATTTATTTGGAGTACTAAATGCTTTTATGTCAATTATTGATATTTAGTAGTCTATTCTGGTGGGGGTAAGGGCCTAACCCTTTGTCTTGCAGAAACATGAGGCACGAAGTCCACAGATTCGGCATGGTCACCAACATCTACCCCAAACTGCTAAGCTGGTGGAAGGATTTTCACTCCAGTGATTAGACGCTCATCCGGAAATATTTAGGGAACCTACCCTCTCTCCTGGAAATTCAACCCAACAACAAAATCATAGAAGCTGCTACCCTATTCTGGGATTGTGATAGGTTAGTGTTATGCTTCGGAGACATGGAGATGACACCCTTACTTGAGGAAATATGAGGACTGGCTGGTATACTATCGGAAACTCCAGGTTTATTAATGTTGGGAAACCGCAAGGGTAGAGGCTTTTTCAAAATGATGGGTCTAAAGAAGAATCTAGACTTGACATGTTTGAAAGAGTCGTACATTCCCTTTGACTATTTGTACGAGAGGTACGGTCACAACAAATCTTTCCGTACTCATCCTGATGAGTTTGACCTTACATCATTGGGGCATACTCACCAAAGGGTATTTGTATTCATGTTCTATTTCTTGGGGATGATAGTACTTCCAATGAAGAAAGTAAGGATCTATACCAGGCTAGCTATGGTCACCAAAACTCTAATAGAGGGAATTGACAGACAACTATTCAGCCTCGTACCAATGATCATTGCAGAGATATACCGCGCCCTAGAAAGGTGTCAACAGGGGGCCAAACATTTCGAGGGTTGTAATATGATACTTTAACTTTGGCTCGTGGAACATCTCCAAAAGGGTGAGTACCAACAAGAAATTCATCGAAGGGATTGGGAGGATGATATCGCTTTTCATCACCCAAAGCGAATGAATTACATGCCCAACATGTTCGCCCAACCGGAGAATGCTAGAGAATGGGTCGAACTCTTTGAAAATATGACTGAAAACCAAGTACAATGGATGTTCGAGTAGTTCCCAACTAAGGAGTTCATCATCCGATCTAGGGACGCACCTTTCCTGGTACTAATCGACTTAAGAGGAACGTACCCTTACGTACCTCTTAGGGTTATGAGACAAGTGGGCAGAAAGCAGGTTATACCAAGGGTCGACAAGATGAGTCACTTTCGGGTTGACTTCCCGAATGACAATAGCCCTTACAGGTGCCAGACTCAGAATATGTGGCATTGTAAGATTGTCTTGGGAAGGGACACCATTGAATCAGATAGATACCATGTAGGTTGCGCTCCCTATTTCTCAAGCTTGTTAGAGGACAATCATAATGGTCAGGGTCAACCCGACTTTGTTCAAGGTAATAGGATCATAGATGAAAAGGCCTCAAGTAAAACCATCTACGAAAGAGAATCTGAGAATGCGAAAGCGAGCACCGTGAGATACAAGAAGCCAATCAAAAACTAATTGAAGAGTGGAAGGATATGGCTGTCAGTGCCAACAAGCGATTGGTCTATTTGGAGCGAGGTATAGTAGAGTTGGAAAAGAAGTTTCTGAAGAGGTTCGAAGATTGCCGGACTGCTGAAAGAGATAAAGGCGGACATCTGGCTAGAGCCTACTTGCTGTTGGGACTGCGCGAGCTGAGGAAGTTGTTCGATTGAGCCAATGATGCCGAGTCTGGGGAAGGTCTCTCTGGGACCAAATAGATAGGAATTTCCATTTCCACTTTATAAAATGTAATAAGGCCAATAGCCACTAGTGACTTCTAATTTTTTGTTATTTTAGTGTCGATTTGGGATTTGTCTACCTTTTATCAATGAAATGAGGCATTTAGCGTTTTAAGTTATCCAAATCAACTTGTCTCTAGGCCTCCTCGGGCACAACGAGGTCCCCAAAATTAGGACACACTTTATATTTCAAGCACTACGTGTTTAAATATTGCAACATTTTTCTAATAATCCTCACTGACTTGTTACCTTTTGTTTTTACTTTTTGTTTATTCCCCTCCCCAAAGGTTAGTTCGTGAATTCTGGCAACATCATCATAGTTTATGAGATCCAGGGGCCCTCCACCTACTCCTCCTCCCAGTCCTTCCAGACACAAAAATAAAGGAAAAATGGAAGAATCGAACAACTCAACTGAATTGGTGGAGGTCAATCATGGTACTCTGATCCCCAAGGAAAATGCATCCCAACTAGATCAAAAGCTGCTGAAGTTTCAGGAAGAACTTGATCAAGTCCGAAATTTGGCAAGTCTGTCATTTTCCCTCACCACTCTAGAGGTCACTTTCCCAAATACTTAGAATCCCGTACCTCCACAAAACATCCCAAAGCAAAGAAACCAACCCGCTCCTCACCACCACTGCAATACCTTCCACACCTCAAATAAGCTAAAAAAAATCCATAAATGACTGCTGCCATAACCAACACAATACCCCCATCTACGTGGAGACCGTACCACGCTCCACCCAACCCATCTCAAGCACACCAGAGCCCGATGACAAGGACTTGCTCATTAGAAATCTGGCGGAAGAGCTTAAAAGGTCAACTAGCAGAATTCAAGGCATCGAAGGTAGTAAGGGAATTGAGGGGCTAAACTATAAAGATTTGTGCATACAGCCCAATGTCGAACTTCCCGAGGGGTACAAACCTCCCAAGTTCAAAATGTTTGATGGTACTGGGGATCCTAGGGTCCACTTGAGAACATACTGTGACAAGCTGGTCAGAGTGGGAAAAGACGAGAAAATTCGCATGAAGATTTTCATGAGGAGCTTGAAGGGAGACACCTTATCTGGGTACATTAGCTAGGATCCGAAGAAATGGTCAAACTGGGTAAGCATGGGGTCTGATTTTATGGACATGTTTAGGTTCAACACAGAGAATGTACCAGTGTGTTCTATATTCAAAACTTGAAGAAGAGACCCACAAAAACCTTCCGTGGGTATGCTGTCGACGCCCCCTTTTTCTAAGGCGAAATCGAGTTTACGACATTATGGACAAAACAACTCTCATTCCCTTTTGAGGAATCGGGTTATAGAATTTGAAGAGTCTCCACCTAATGATTATAGTGCATTATGACACTTTAAAGAGAAGAAGCGATTTTGAAAGAAAAACCAGAGTTCGGGTAAGGGCTTGAGATTGTCTCGAGGGGAAGGTGTTAGGCACCCCTCAAGATCCACTAGTGTGGTTCCTGGCCATGCTTTAATTGTGACTTTA
>MU775029.1:3832-57693 GCA_026770625.1 Nicotiana glauca
ATGAGATAATTATGAGTAATAAATGACATTAAATAAGCCGTTACACAATCATTCCTATTAAATACCTATTTTCCAACGTATCAGGTAATTAATACTGAATTTGGACTCCTTTTTGTCTTCAGATCCATGTCTTCAATGCCTTTCGATCCGTTGGCTTTAAATGACTCGAATTGGTACGGGACTCGTGTCTAAACTGCTTCTCGTGCCTGTTTAACTTCCTCTTCCCGTATCTTTCGTCACCAGATTCTTGTCTTTTGAATCCTTAAGAATTCCTAGACCTAAATGCTTCATTTAGGTACGAGATACGTATCTAAATTGCACCCCGTGCCTATTTTGAGTTCTTCTTCTCGTGTCTCTCAATTAATTATTACCTGTTGACCTTTTGACCAATCCACGTGTCATGCCACGTCATCTTTAATATAAATTCAGTTTTTTTCCAATACACCCACCGCATGGGATTCGCCTAGACTCAGTATTGAGGTTTGCCCGGCCTAACCGGGATTTGCCTAAACTTAGTTGAATTCTGACCCACCATCGGTATGACTGACAAAAGAGTGACTCTGATGCCATCTGTAATAAGCTAGCCCGCTAGTAATATCGCCACTCTGGGCCTAGGTCCTAACGAATTTGAAACGCGTCATTAGGGTCTAAGGCTTATTAAATTATATACCCAATATCTCTCTTGTGTTTTGCAAGTGTGAGACTCTATTTAAACTCTGAGCTGTTACAATAACGATTGCTTTTGTCTGGTTGCAATGCTTGAAATTTTGAAGAAGACACCCAAAAGCAAACGTTGATCTTTTGTGAGCACACAACGGTAAGTTTTTGGAATGGAATACATGAATAGTTAATAAGAAGAGAGTAAGAATAAGTGAATGAGAGAAGAAAAAGATAAATATAGGAATAGTCACGTGGGCCCATGCTAGTTGTTAAGATATAATTGAGGCAATAAATTAGACACCAACGTATGAAAGGAAACTAGAATTACCTAAAGATTTATTTCATTCCCTAATTAATGCAACGGTCCCCACAAAAAGGTAAACAATTACTTTCTTCCAAATCTTTTGCTTCCAACAGTATATGTATAATTTTTTTAATAATATATAAAATACATCTTTAGAAAAAAAGTGGGACCCCCAAAAAATTGGGGTCCAAGCCATTGCTTTAGTTACTGTCACGACTCCGGTTCGCCCTCCGTGAACCATCGTGATGACACCTAGTCTCTACAACTAGGTAAGTCTAAATTGCGGAAAAGAAACAAAATTTGCGGAAGTAAACAACTTAAATAAAAAATAAGGAAAATAAACAATGGTAGAATGTGCCTCTCGGCATGCACCATATTTAATTCTCAAAACCAATACATAAGTTCAAGACCCGAAAACTCATGAATCGCAAGCTAAGAAGTACTACATAGCTCCAACTCCAGAATGTCTAACAAGAGCTGAAATACAGAAGGGCTAATACTAAACAGCAGGAATAGAAAGAGACTCATCGGTCTGCGGACGAGATATACCTTGAAGTCACTATAGTAGTCGCCTCGCCTCAAGGGTGGTAGGACTGAGTCGAAGTACATGGATCTGCGCATGAAAAATATACGTAGGAAGGGCATGAGTACACCATAGCGGTACTCAGTAAGTGCCAAGCCTAACCTCGGTTGGGTAGTGACGAGGAAGGTCAGGGCCCTACTGAGGTTAAATAAGATACAAGATTTAACAGAATGAATTAAACAGTGTGATAAATGATACAAGATATGAAGGACAACAACAACTATCACAAGGGCAAGTAAAATACAGTAAAAGAACATAACTCAACTCCAAGATAACAATCGGGGATCTCCCAGGATACCGTCCTGTAGTTCCCAAATATAATTAACATCTCCAGTGGATCTCTCAGGTGCAGTTCCGTAGTCCAACGCATAAATGTGCAGGGGGTCTCCCGGAATACAATTCCATAGTCCCAAAGTAAATATACAGGGGAATTCCCGGGATACCGTCCCGTAATCTCAAAGTAAAAGTGAAGGGTGATCTCTCGAAATACCGTTCCGTATTCCAAAAGTAAATACACAGCAACAACAAGAATTCAATCCAATTAATTTCATATCTAAGTGAAGCAGGTAATCCTAACCTAGTATGATTCACGTAATACAATTAAGATAGTTAAGGAAAATAGAGCAATTTAGTCAAGTAGACATGTTTCTCTAAGCTACAGCAGGTTTAATGTCCAAACAGTGTAAGAAAGAAAAAAGAAGAACAAAATTCAAGGCTATTTTTAAATAAAGACCGAATTTCCATCAATTAACACAAGTACGCGCTTGTCACCACATGTACGAGGCATTTCAATTACCACAATATCAATCCTAAGGGAAAATGTCCCGCCACAAAGTTAGACAAGCCACTTACCTCGAACAAGTGCAAGTCAACCAGAAACCACGCCTTTTCCACGAGTATCCGACTCCAAATGACCCAAATCTATTCAATTAAATTTCATAAATGTAAATAACACGTCGAGCAACCGATTCAACAAATAAATTCTAAGCTAATACGCAAAATTAGATAAAATAACCAAAATGCCCCTCAGACACACGTTTCGAAATCGGATAAAATTTACATTTTTGGAATCCTCACACTCTCACGAGTTCATACATACCAAGAACACTAAAATCAGAGTCCAAATGACCCCTCAAATTCCCATTTCAAAGTCTCTTAATCCCAAGCCCTAAATCCCATAATTTCCACTGATTTTCCTTAATTTTTCATGCTTAGGATGATAAAAATCACTATAATAACAAGTTTTGGGACCAAAGACCTTACCCCAATGTACTCCTCTGAAAATCCCCCTTGAAAAATGCTCCAAAAGCTTCTTCCCGTTTGAAAAAAGGTGAAAAATGATTAAATTTCGCGAAGGCAAGTATTTATGTTCTGCCTAGTGATTTCCGTATTTGCGGCCTTGATGTGGTCCCGCTTATGTGGAACTTAGTCGCATCTGCGACTTTCACTAATTGACCAGAAACCATATCTGCGGCTTACCTTCCGCAGATGCGCCACCGTTTCAGCGGTATGACTTCCGCATCTGCGGAACCTAAAGGAAAATCAAAACTTCGCTTCTGCGGCGCCCAACCGCAAATGCGAAAATACCAGAAGCAGCAACAATACAACAGCTGCAATATATCTCAAAACTCCCCGTCAACCATCCGAAATCATCCCAAGGCCCCCAGGACCTCAACCAAAGGAATCAACAAGTCTAATACCACTCCCCATACTTGTACCAATCCTTAAAACACCTAAAATAACATCGAAACCTCAAATTAATCGTGGATTCAAGCCTAAGAACTCCAAATTTCTCAAAAATACATTTTTGATCAAAAACCCAACCAAACCACCTCCGAATGACCTAAAATTTTGTACAATGACATAACAAAACTACTGCAACTCTCAAAATTCTATTCCGACCCTCGGATCAAAATCTCACTATCGAACCGGAAAATTTAAAAATTTAACTTTCGACATTTCAAGCCTAAATTAGCTACGGACCTCCAAAACACAATCCGACCACGCCCCGAAACCCGAAATCACCTAACGGAGCTAACAGAACCATCAGATTTCCATTCCGAGGCCATCTTCATACTGTTCCAACTACGGTCAATTTTCCAACACTTAAGCTCTTATTTAGGGACTAAGTGTTCCAAAACTCTCCGAAATTCAAAACCGAACATCCCAGAAAATCAAAGTTATAGAAATAAAATTGGGGAAAGCAGTTAATAGGGGATCGGGGCGTAAATTCCAAAAACGACCGGCCGGGTCGTTACATCCTCCCACACTTAAACATTCATTCATCCTCGAACAAGCACAAAGACATACCTGAAGTAGTGAAAAGATGAGGGTACTGGCTGCGCATATCCTGCTCGGTCTCCTAGGTCGCCTCCTCGACCGGCTGACCTCGCCACTGAACCTTCATGGATGCAATGTCCTTTGACCCCATCTTCCTGACTTGCTTGTCCAATGTTGCCACTGGCTCTTCAATATAAGATAGATCCTTCTCCAACTGGACTGAGCTGAAATCCAACGCGTGCGACGGATCACCGTGATACCTCCGGAGCATAGAAATATAAAATACCGGGTGAACTCCTGCCAAGCTGGGAGGTAAGGCATGCTCGTAAGCAACCTCCCCAACGCGCCTCAATATCTCAAAAGGGCCAATAAACCTCGGACTCAACTTCCCCTTCTTCCCAAATCTCATAACGCCCTTCATAGGCGAAACCCGAAGCAGAACCCGCGCTCCAACCATATAGGAAACATCACAAACCTTCCGGTCCGCGTAACTCTTCTGTCTAGACTGGTCTGTACAGAGTCTATACTGAATCACCTTGACTCTCTCCAAAGCATCCTGAACCAAATTTGTGCCCAATAATCCGGCCTCACCCGGCTCGAACCAACCCACCGGAGATCTATATCGCCTACCATATAAGGCCTCGTACGGTGCCATCTGAATGGTAGACTGATAGCTGTTGTTGTAGGAAAACTCTGCTAATGGCAAGAACTGATCCCAAGAAACCCCAAACCTAATTACATATGCATGGAGCATATCCTCAAGAATCTGAATAATGCACTTGGACTGTTCGTCCGTCTGAGGGTGAAATGTTAAGCTCAGCTCTGCCCGAGTACCCAACTCCTGTTGTACGGCTCTCTAATATCGCGATGTGAACTGAGTACCTCTGTCTGAAATTATGGAAACTGGAATACCATGTAGTCGGACAATCTCTCGGATATAATTCTCCGCCAACCGCTCCGAGGAATAGGTAGTACACGCAGGGATGAAATGCGCGGACTTGGTCAGTCGATCCATAATAACCCAAATGGAATCAAACTTCCTCAAAGTCCGTGGGAGTCCAGATGCGAAGTCCATGGTGATCCGCTCCCACTTCCACTCCGGAATCTCTATCTGCTGAAGCAATCCACCCGGTCTCTGGTGCTCATACTTCACCTGCTGACAATTAAGGCACGGAGCTACAAACCCAATTATATACTTCTTCATATTTCTCTACCAGTAGTTCTACCTCAAATCCTGATATATCTTCGCGACACCCGGATGAATGGAATACCGCGAACTATGGGCTTCCTCTATAATCAACTCCCAAAGACCATTAACATTGGGTAGACAAACTCGACCCTGCATCCTTAGTACTCCATTATCACCAATAGTCACATATCGAGCATCGCCATGCAACACTTTGTCCTTAATGACAAGCAAATGAGGGTCATCAAATTGACACTTTCGGATACGATCAAACAAGGAAGACCGAGAGACCACACAAGCTAGAACCCGACTGGGCTCCGAAAGATCTAATCTCACAAACTGGATGGCTAGGGCCTGAAGATCCATCGCTATAGGCCTCTCTGCCGCTGGTAAATAATCCAAAATCCCCAAACTCTCTGCCCAATAGCTCAAAGCATTGGCCACCACATTGGCTCGTTGGAATTTTACCAACTTATCTTGTCTTTAAACCTATACTTTTGCTATGTTTGAGTGATAAAATCATATATTTAATGTCATTTACTTCTAATTTACAGGTTGTATGTGATTTAGAGATAATGGTGAAGAAACCAAGTAAAAACAAGACAAAAAGGAGCTAAAATAGGCAATGAGAAACTGCCCAGTGGTTTACTCTTAGCAAACGCGAAGGTATTACGCGAACGCGAAGAAGCGGACAACTAGACCTTCGCAAACGCGAAGTACACTACGCGAATGCGATGCAGCAGGACATAAACCTTCACGAATGCGAAGTATACCACGCGAACGCGATGAAGCAGAACATGAACCTTCGCGAACGCGAAGATGTAAACGGGAATGCGATGACTGATAAAAGTAAGCCTTCGCGTTCATGAAGGCTTGAGCACGAACGCGAAGAAGAATCTGGGCGTGAAAACTCGGCAGTTCAAGAATTTCACATTTTTGACACCAAACCCTTTAATACCCAAATTAGCTCATTTGTAAAATGAAATCTTTGGCAAAATCTTTGGCTTATTTTTCAGTAGCACACACAAGAGAGAACAAGTTTTGGAAGCTAGGGTTTGCACACACACTTTGGTCTTGAAGATTTGAAGCTTGTGGTTAAGGATTTCTTACCCATTTATGTTTATTTCTTCATTTCCTTGCTTTGTATTATATATCTAAGTGTGTAATATTTTATTCAACACTTGAATCTTGTTTGTGGAAATATTTATGTTTAAAGTATGAATTAAATACCTTGTTGTGATTATGTATTGAATGATTTTAATTCTTTTATGAAGTGAATTATTGTTATTTTAATTATTCTTGTTCTTTAATGTTTCCAAAGGGATTAGCTAACCCTAGGAATCTCCCATTAACTCCAAATTAATTTTGAAAAAGATAATTTCGGGGTGGGAAATATTAATTAACAAGAACTTGAGGCGTTAACCCTCATTTTATAGATTCTACCTAGAGATAGGATAGAACTACTTGTAGCCATATCCGGGAGTGCTTAATATCTTAACTGTTTTAGGGATAATTCAATTAGGAAGTCTTGTTAGTCTTTGGAAGAAGTTAATTTAGAATTATTACCCGTGGCTAATTAACATAAACTCGTTCATATTTGTTAAATTATGAAATATATTGGATCGTTATTTGAGTGTAATTCCCGATGCATCCATACTTGTAGCCATTGATCATTTTACTTCCTTTCTAGGTTAGTTTACATTTTTGCATTTAGTTATAAACATTTTCCAAAAACCAAATTCTTAGTGTTTGGCATTGCGCGATAAATGATAATACTCTTACATTCCTAATCGCCTACATATTGTTCGCTGTGGAATTCGATCCCGACTCATAGTTGGGTAAATTATATTGCATGCGACCGTGTCTATTTACTTTTTAGTAGTGGATTTGGACGTCATCAAAATTGGCACCGTTGTCGGGGAACAATTTAGTATAATTTAGGTTGTTTGAGAAATAAGCGTAAGTGCTTTGGTCCAAACTTGTGAATATTTTTGTAATTATTTTTCTTACCTTGGTCTATTTTTCTTATTTTTGTACTGTTAATTTTCTTATTTTTGAAAAATGGCATCATTTAATGATAATTGGTCGGATGGTAGTTGTTCATACGTTGATGACCCTTGTCCTTATTGTGGAGGACCACACTCATGGAAAAATTGTTTAAATTTTTCCGGGGGTGGATTGTGCGCACAATCTCAAACCCATGAGTGGAGTATTTGTGATAAATGTGATTTTCAAAATGGCCATTTGGATGATTGTGCTTATTTGTCCTTCCCTTCCCCAAGCCCTCGCTATGATGATTTTACTTTTTGTGATAAAATTTTTAGGGCCATGGAAGTGGAAGAAGTTGAGCATGGAAAAAGTGGAGAGTTTAAGCTTATGTTGGAGTGTTTACTTGAAGAAGGAAACAAGGAGCAAAATGCCTTGAAGGAGCTTTTGGAGAATAGTCTTCAAAATGACTTGGCACTTGAAAGGTTGCACTCACAAATGGATGAAATGATCGAAGCCTTAAGGGTTCGAAAAGCCTCAGAAGTGAATGATATACAAGAATCTTCCTTGGAGATTGAAGTTGAAAATCCTTCCTTGGCACTTGATCAAAACCAAGAAGAACCCTCAAATGCTCAAAATGAGAGAATGATGCTCATATTGGAGACCATTCTTAAAAATGAGGAGAAGAACAACTTTGCACTCGAGGATTTGAAACAAGGCTTGTCTTACAATGATGAACATATCCACACTTTGGAAGAGCAAATGAAAATATTGGTTGAGGCTCACTATGCCCATCAACTTCAGAGTGTGGAAGAAAGCCAAGAAGAGCCAAATTCCGAGGAAGAAAGTGAGCTTTACTTTGAGGATTCAAGAATTGAACATCCGCCAACCAACTCCATGAGTGTTAATGATGCCAAGAAAAATATGGAATTAGAGTCATCCGGTGTAAATGAAAAATTTGTTGAGATTGACTCTAGTCCGGGGGAAGAAGAGGATGTCAAAATCCGAGAAAAATTACAAGTTGGAGGTTTGAAGTCACGTTCCAGGCATTTTTCAACATTGGAATTGTGTGGTGACATGGAAGTTGAACCACATGAATCAATGAAGGACTGCGAGGAGGAAAACCTCATGCCATACATCCTACAATTTGAGGGAACAAGAAAGCAAAATGACATTCCTCACATGAGAGCCAAGAAGTGCAAAATGAAGAATTTAAGGCTTGGCTTGATCATCAACTTACCACCCCCATCGCCCGTGGTCACAAGCTTGATTCCAAGCTAGGTGCCCAGTTCATATCATTCAAGTGGCGAGAAAAGTGGTAAAGTTGTCTTGAGTCGTGCCACGACGTTAAATGCTGCGTTTGGTGGGAGGCAACCCATCGTTTATTTTTTAAATTTTTTAATTGTTTTTGAAATTTTCTTTTTGTGAATAGCTTAGTGTATTATTTGTGAATAATCTGCCAAGTTTTAGATTTTTTAGAGTTGATTTGAGCAGGTCGGAGTGGTCCGGAGAGCCAAAACCAATAGCTGCCAGAACTGTTGAAGTGCAAAAAAACACATCTCTTCGCGTTCGCGTAGGCTTAGATAACTTTTACCCTTCGCATTCGCGTAGTGTCCACTCGTGTTCGCGACCGTGTCCATTTACTTTTTAGTAGTGGATTTGGACGTCACCAAAATTGGCGTCGTTGCTGGGGAACAATTTGGCATAATTTAAGTTATTTGAGAAATAAGCATAAGTGCTTTGGTCCAAACTTGTGAATATTAGTGTAATTATTTTTCTTACCTTGGTCTATTTTTCTTATTTGTTTCTTACTTTTTTATTTTTTTTTATTTTGAAAATGACATCATATAATGAAAATTGGTCGGATGGTAGTTCTTCATACTTTGTTGACCCTTGTCCTTATTGTGGAGGACCACACTCGTGGCAAAATTATTTAAATTCTCCCGGGGGTGGATTGTGCGCACAATCTCAAACCCATGAGTGGAGTATTTGTGATAAGTGTGGTTTTTAAAATGGTCATTGGGATGATTGTGCTTATTGGTCCTTCCCTCCCCCAAGTCCCCGCTATGATGATTCTACTTTTTGTGATGAAAATAATAGGGCTATGGAAGTAGAAGATGTTGAGCATGGCCAAAGTGGAGAGTTCAAGCTTATGTTGGAGTGTTTACTTGAAAAAGGAAACAATGAGCAAAATGCCTCGGAGGAGCTTTTTGAGAATAGTCTCCAAAATGACTTGGCACTTGAAAGGTTGCACTCGCAAATGGATGAGATGATCGAAGCCTTAAGGATTCAAAAAGCCTTGAAAGTAAATGACAGCCAAGAACCTTCCTTGGAGATTGAAGTTGAAACTCCTTCCTTGGCACTTGATCAAAATCAAGAAGAACTCTCAAATTCTCAAAATGAGAAGATGATGCTCATGTTGGAGACCATTCTTGAAACTGAGGAGAAGCGCAACTTTACACTCGAGAACTTGAAACAAGGTTTGGCTCACAATGATGAATATATCCGCACGTTGGAGGATCAAATGAAAATATTGGTTGAGGCTCACTATGCCCACCAACTTGAGAGTGTCGAAGGAAGCCAAGAGGAGTCCAATTCCGAGGAAGAAAGTGAGCTTTACTTTGAGGATTCAAGAATTGAACATCCGCCAACCGACTCCATGAGTGTTAATGATGCCGAGAAAAATTTTAAATTAGAGTCAACCGGTGTAAATGAAAATTTGGTTGAGATTGATTCTCGTCCGGGGGAAGAAGATGATGTCAAAATTCGAGAATTATTGCAAGTTGGAGGTTTGAAGTCACATTCCAAGCGTTTTTCAACAATGGAATTGTGTGGTGACACAGAAGTTGAACCACATGAATCAATGAAAGACTGCGAGTAGGAAAAACTCATGCCATACATCCTACAATTTGAGGGAACAAGAAAGCAAAATGACATTCCTCATATGAGACCCAAGAAGTGCAAAATGAAGAATTTAAGGCTTGGCTTGATCATCAACTTAGCACCCCCCATCGTTCGTGGTCACAAGCTTGATTCCAAGCTAGGTGCCCAGCTCATATCATTCAAATGGCGAGAAAAGTGAAAAAATTGAGTTGTGTCGTGCCACGACGTTAAATGCGGCGCTTGGTGTAAGGTAATCCATCGTTTTTCAAAATTTTTAGTCATTTTTGAAATTTTCTTTTTTAGAATAACTTAGTATATTATTTTTGACTAATCTGCCAAGTTTCATAATTTTTGGAATTGATTTGAGCAGGTCGGGGTGACCGAGCAGCCACAAACCAGTAGCTGCAAAAAATTGCAGAAAACTGCAAAGAATCGCAATCGCAGGAACAGGCCAGCATTCGCAGTGAATGAGAATTGTCTGCCCCTACACAATCGCGGTAACTCTCATGTGATCGCTGACTTTTTGCCATTTCATTCAAGGCAAACGCACTATTTCTCACGCGAACGCAATGTGTGGTAAGTTCTAAAGATCAAAACCACTGGGGAGATAAATTCACGCCCATTTTCACCCAAATAAAGAACAAACTCCCTTGGTCCCCTAAACCCCCAAAAACAGTCCTAAAATCAACTTTGCTTCAATTCCATTACATCACTCCCTCATTACCCTCAAGGTATTTCAATTTCTCCCTTACTACTCAAGTTGCTTCTACTCATTATGGTAAAATAGTGGAAGGGCAGCCCCATTCTTGCATTTTAGGGTTTATACTTCTTTTTACTTTGTTAAATATGTAGTGGGTTTCTTTGTGTGCTTGCTTGCTATGAGAGATTGGTTGAGAGAATGAGAGATGCTTTGTGAAATTTTAGTGTAGAAACTCTTGGGTTGTTGGTGTTTACTTGCTGAGAAAATTGGGGCACATAACCTGTTCAATGAAATTCCCAAACAAATTCTTTCTGGGTGAAGAAGACGACCTTCGCGATCGCGATGCCTCATTCCGTGATCGCGTAGGTATGGTTCTGCTGAGTGCCAAAAATTGTACATCGCGATCGCGTGAAAGTTTCTGTGATCGCATAGCTTTGAAACACTTTCTTCTTCGCGATCGCGTGACCACGTCCGCCATCACGATTCACTGCTGCCCAGGCAGAAAAATAGTAGCTTCGCCAATTCTGTCCTGAAAGCTTTTTAATTTATTTCTTTGGCCTAATTACCTCTAAATGCAATGCTGTAAGTGCCCATATGGTTGTTTGACATGTATACTTTCTTGTAGGCATTTTAAGCTCTAAAATAGATTTGGCAACAAATGAAAATGTGCAACAATATGCCAAACAAGCTGCTGCAGAGGATTATTTTGATGCTGACACATTCTCATCCCCTAGATGCTCTTAATGCTATGACAAGCAAGTATCCAAAAGCATGATTAGGGAAAGAGGCATCCTCCTGACCGACCTTGAGGACCGATGGCCCGAGTTCCATGGGAGATTAATCACAAGTGGATAGGTTTGCTTTGCAGAAGAGCCCGGGCCAGCCAACCATGAAGTTGTTAGAGAATTCTATGCCAATGCTATAGAAACGGACTTCAATAATGAGTTGGTGGCTACTGTCAGAGGCAAAAAAGTCCGTTTCAGTCAAGAGAGGATCAATGCGCATTACAATCTCGCAATTGTCAACAATCAGGTGTACAAGGAGCGAGTTCAAGAATTGGGTACCCAGTGGTTCATCACTCATTTGCATGGTGGACAGGTGCCAAACTGGATAAAGAATCACACTAGGATCGAGTCTTCAGAATTCACTGCGAAGGCTAAGACTTGGCTCTCCATTATCTGTGCTCGCATCATGCCTTCAAAAAATGAGATAGAGGTGACACTCGAGAAGGCAAGAGTGATCTGTGCTATCCTAGAGGCTATACCAGTGAACGTAGGGCAGCTCATTGCCGATGAAATAGTAGAGGTGGTGGCAGAACGGACCAAGAGCTTATTCTTCTCATCCCTGATCACCCAATTATGCTATGAGGCAGAGGTAGTGCCCAAGCCTACAGAAAAGGAAAAGAACCCGGAGAAGCTCATCCACCCACTGCTAAGAAAGGGAGCAGGAGCTGGACCGAAGAAAAGAAAGATTGATGTAGCATCTCCCACCTTTGGCCAATTCATAGAGAACATCACTGAGATACCTGACACTCCTGCAGATGCCACTGGGACTTCCACAGCTATCATACAACTTGAGCAGGGACCTCTTACTCTCAGGTATATCTCCAGGCAGGTTTATGGAATGGATACACAGGTATGCCAGCTTGTAGCTGGTCTTCCTTCTGGACCATCCGGAGAGAGCACCTCTGCAGGTCCAGCTGGCTCAGGAAAGGTTCCAACCTTGTCCGACCTTGCTAAGGAGCAACAGACCATCAAGTCTAAGCTGGGGAAAATTGAAAGAAGGCAGCGAAGCAAAGGGAACATGAAAAGAAGAAAAGCAAGTTCCTCAACAAGATCATGAACACTTTGCGGAAGTTTTGTGGACCGGACGAGGCTGAGGATGATGACTTTGAGCTTGAAGCTCCCAATACCTCCAATGACGAGTGATGCCATTCAGGGAGCACCTCTTTCATTTTGGCTTGTTTTTGTATAATTGCATTGGGGACAATGCAATATTTTCGGTTGGGGGTGGCTCCTATATGATGATTATGTGTGGAATATGTAGTTTTTGTTTTGTGGAACATGAAGTTGTTATTTTTGGGTGGTTGTGAACTTGTGTAGATTGGTAATATTGGTCGTTTATTAGTAATTCCTTGTTAGTTTCTATCTTTCCTGTTATGTATTTGTGTTAAAATTTTTGGCCTATAAATTTTTTTAGTATAATAGTATTAAGGTAATTCCTTGGTTTTTCTTTCTACTGCGGTTCATTTCCAAGGAATTTAGTTGTGTTGAACCAGGTGACTTTTCCCTATGATGGATGGCGTGACACCTTTCTTAAGGGATTAATCTTTAGTTTTTTTTAGAAAGTAAATATATATTTTTTTAGTAGCTAGTTGTGAATAAATTGGTTTTTGGGGTGTAATCTTGTGCCCATAAGCCAACGTGTGACTTGTTTGGTACCAACATAATTTAAACTTTGGCATATGAAGTTTTGACCTTTAAAACAAAAATTAATTGAAGTAAAAATTCCTTGTTGTGACTTTTAGATTCTAATGTTGGCTCTTTGATTCACTAAATAGCCTTTTAGGCTACATGTGACTTCCTTGAGATTCATTGGTTTCAATTGGATTGTGGATTTGTATTCCATTTGAGTTTTCATGTTCTATGTGTGGTGAGATTTAGTTGTGAAAGTTCTTTTGCATCATTTGTAGTCTAGAACTTTCCCGGAATGTGCTTCAAGGCGAAATCCTAGATTAACTTGGTTTGAAAAAGGATATTAGGCCTTCCTTGTACCATTATTGTGCTTAAAATTCCTACCCGTGCATATCTTCCCTAGTCAACCCTTTTGAGCCTTCTAACTTTTTATTTGGCAACCATGTTACAAGCTACTCTTGTAGCACCATACCTCCCAAAGTAATTTAAAGTATAAATATAGGCTAAAAGCCTAAGTTTGGGGGTGGAGGTTGGAAAAGTTGTGATATGGAGACTTCTCAAAAAGTGAAAAGCGTTATAAAAAAAGGGAGAAAGCATGAATAAATGGAAGACTAGGTGATAAAAAACAAAGAGAAGAAAGGGTGGAAAAATCGTTGAAGGAAGTAGACCTTGATTGTTGAAAAAAAAAATGTAGTGCTTAGGGAGGTTTTGAGTCACTCTTACAAAATTGTGTCCTACCTTAACCAAAATCCTAAACTACAATCCTTTAAGTTTTAATTGATTTTGAACCAAGATGTCTACATTAGTGGAGAAATACATGAAGGGCAAGCCTATGGAACTACTTTTGTACATTTGAACATCTTTGAGAGAGTGAGAGTAAATTCTTTCCATTTAATATCCCATTTATGTTTTGAACTAAAATTTATGAGTTTGGAATTCTCTCTTAAAGTGTGAGGGCACATGAAATTCAAGTTGTGAATTTAATCCCATTTTCAATTGGGAGGAATGAGCGAGGGAAAACAAATGTGATAGAGAGGCAAATTTTGAATCTTTAGTGTCATGACTTGGTTGCCACTTTGATTAATATAGTGTTTGAGCACTTGATTGGAAATAAAATGTGTGAAAAGGTTGTGATTCATATGCCTTAGATTAATTTTTGGTACCAACCAAAGTCATAGATTGTGCTTAAAGTGGCCCTTTTTGACTTGGAATGATATTTGGTTTGCCATTGAGCGTAAATGATGATTTGGTTGAAGGATGATCTTAGTTTTTGAATTGCTTGAGGACAAACAATAGTTTAAGTTTGGGGGTTTGATAAGTTGGTATTTTACCAACGTATCTCCTCTTAATATTTAAACTTTTGCATAATTTTGGTAGGAAATTAGGACATTTTCTGAGGTTTATTGGTAATTTTCATGTGTCATGTGATTTGAAGAAGAAATGGAAGAAATCAAGTCAAATTGTTCCAAAATGATGAAAAATGACTGCTGGCAATTACTCTTCGCGACTGCAGAATGATTTGAACGTGATCGCATTGTTCTGTGTAAATATTGATCGTGATCGCAATGATGTTTACGTGACCACGATAGAGAAATTGTGCACCAGCCTAGGATGTTCTACACGACCGCAAACTTTGGTCTGCAATCGCATAACACTTGAAGCTAGTTCAACGTGACCGCAAAGGAGGATCTACGATCATAGAAGTTCTAAGTCTGACTCTACACGACCGTAATGCATTTCACGCGATCGCGGTGCATTAATACTGGGCGAAATCTGGGCATAAATGGAATTTCACATTTTTGATCCCCAAACTATTTTATACCTGACTAGGCTCATTTGTAAAAGATTTTTTGGCTTATCTTTGGCTTATTTCAGTTCTTAGGGCTAGAGAGAACAAGTTTTGGAAGCTAGGGCTTTGCACACACACTTTAGTCTTGAAGATTTGAAGCTTGTGGTTAAGATTTTCTTACCCATTTATGTTTATTTCTTTATTTCCTTGCTTTTTATTGTATATCTAAGTGTGTAGTATTTTATTCAACACTTGAATCTTGTTTATGGAAATATTCATGTTTAAAGTGTGGATTAAATATCTTGTTGTGCTTATGTATTGAATGATTTTTATTCTTTTATGAAGTAAGTTATTGTTATTTTAATTATTCTTGTTCTTTAATGTTTCCAAAGGGATTAGCTAACCCTAGGACTCTCCCATTAACTCCGAATCAATTTTGGAAAAAATAATTTGGGGTTGGGAAAGATTAATTAACAAAAACTTGAGGCGTTAACCCTCATTTTATAGATTCTACCTAGGAATAGGATCGAACTACTTGTAGCTAAATTCGGGAGTGCTTAATCTCTTAATTGTTTTAGGGTAATTCAATTAGGAAGTCTTGTTAGTCTTCGGAAGAAGCTAATTAAGAATTATTACCCGTGGCTAATTAATATAAACTCGCTCATATTTGTAAAATCATGAAATACATTGGATCGTTACTTGAGTGTAATTCCCAATGCAACCATACTTGTAGCCATTGATCATTTTACTTGCTTCCTAGGTTAGTTTACATTTCCACATTTAGATATAAAACATTTTCAAAAACCAAATTCTTAGTGTTTGACATTGTGCGATAAGTGATAATTTTCCTACATTCCTAATCGCCTATACATTATTCTCAGTGGGATTTGACCCCGACTCATAGTTGGGTAAATTATATTGCATGCGACCGTGTCCATTTACTTTTTAGTAGTGAATTTGGACGTCACCAGTATCCGACTCCAAATGGCCCAAATCTAATCAATAAAATTTCATAAATTTAAATAACACCTCGAGCAACTGATTCTACAATTAAATTCTAAGCTAATACGCAAAATTAGGTAAAATGATCAAAATACCCCTCAGGAACATGTCTCGGAATAGGATAAAATTTACATTTTCGGAATCCTTACACTCTCACGAGTTCATACATACCAAGAACACTGAAATCGGAGTTCAAATGGCCCCTCAAATCCTCATTTTAAAGTCTCTTAATCCCAAGTCCTAAATCCCACAATTTCCACTGATTTTCCTAATTTTTCATGCTTAGGATGATAAAAATCACTATAATAACAAGTTTTGGGACCAAAGACCTTACCTTAATGGACCCCTCTGAAAATCCCCCTTAAAAAATGCTCCAAAAGCTTCTTTCCGTTTGAAAAGACGTGAAAAATGATTAAATTTCGTGAAGGCAAGTATTTATGTTCTGCCCCGCAATTTTCGCATTTGTGGCCCTGGGACCGCATCTGCAATCCCGATTCTGCGGAACTTAGTCGCATCTGCGACTTTCACTAATTGATTAGAAACTGCATCTACGACTTACCTTCCGCAGATGCGCTACCGTTTCTGCGGTATGATTTCCGCATCTGCGGAACCTGAAGGAAAATCAAAACTTCGCTTCTGCGGCCACTTAGCCTCATCTGCGGTTCCCAACCGCAGATGCGATAATAACTGAAGCAACAACAATACAACAGCTGCAATATATCTCAAAACTCCCCGTCAACCATCCGAAATCATCCCGAGGCCTCAAGGACCTCAACCAAAGGCACCAACAAGTCTAATACCACTCTCCAAACTTGTACCAATCCTTAAAACATATAAAACAACATCGAAACCTTAAATTAATCGTGGATTCAAGCCTAAGAACTCCAAATTTCTCAAAATACGCTTTCGATCAAAGACCCAACCAACCCACCTCCGAATGACCTAAAATTTTGCACACACATCACAAATGACATAACGGAACTACTTCAACTCTCGAAATTCCATTTTGACCCTCGGACCAAAATCTCACTATCGAGCCAGAAATTTTAAAAATTTAACTTTCGACATTTCAAGCCTAAATTAGCTACGGACCTCTAAAACACAATCCGAAATCACCTAACAGAGCGAACGAAACCATCAGATTTTCATTCCAAGGCCGTCTTCACACTGTTCTGACTACGGTCAACTTTCCAAAACTTAAGCTCTCATTTAGGGACTAAGTGTCCCAAAACTCTCCAAAACTCAAAACAGAACATCCCCGCAAATCAAAATTGCAGAAATAAACTTGGGAAAAGCAGTTAATAGGGGATCGGGGCGTAAATTCCAAAAACGACCGGCCGGGTCGTTATAGTTACCTTATAGTTCAACCGCCCCTGATTAGGTGGACGATAAATTAGATAACAAAAGAAAATTAGATATTAAAAGAGACATAATACTTTTATTAGATTTGGCCAATTGAACTACATTAATCTATTAATATAATAGAGAAAAATAAAATATTATTGAGATAATAAATTTTTCCCCTAAACTAGACTCTTTTTACGACTACATTTTGGATGTTATTGTGTTGTTACATGGAGAAAGGATACTTAATTTATAGAGGTCTACAACCTTTTCCTCCAAGAAAATAATCGAGAGAGTATATATCTTTTAGAAAAAAAAAATCAATTATATTAAATACTTACATTTCCTTCAAGTAATAGAAAAATCTTAATATGAAAGGAAAATCGGTACAAACCCTAACATGTGGTCTGAGTGAGGGGATCGATGACTGAAAAATATTGTGTTAGGGTATGAAAGGTTATTGATTACATATAATACGACCTCATTCAAACTTAGCTCGAGCAACAATGGAGGTCGAATAGAGAGAGAGAGAGAGAGCATGTGAGAAAGAGAAAGAGAAAAGCTGAGAAATGAACTTTATGTATTATTGGTATCTGTAAAGTATATATACACACACAATTACCTATCTAATGAACGATATTAACTGAATAGCTAAAATAGTCACTTTACAATTAACTACAACAACAACAACAACAACCCCGTATAATCCCACTTAGTGGGGTTTGGGGAGGGTAGTGTGTACGCAGACCTTACCCCTACCCTAGGGTAGAGAGGCTGTTTCCAAATAGACCCCGACATCCTTCCCTCCAAGAACTTTCCACCTTGCTCTTGGGGAGACTCGAACTCACAACCTCTCGGTTGGAAGTGGGGGTTGCTTACCATCAGAGCAACCCCTCTTGTCTTTACAATTAACTAACTAACCACTTTATAAATATCTAGCCAATTTATATAATTAAGCAATCTCAACAACCCCCCCCCCCCTCAAGTTGGTTGTGTGGAAAATACTACTAACTTGTACAAAACTGCTAAGTGTTTGACTCCTGTTAAAGACTTTATTAACGCATTTACATGTTGGTCTGTAGTTCCCACATAATGTAGTGAAATCAACCCCTCTTGTAGTTTTCTTCTCACAAAATGACAATCAACCTCTATATATTTGGTTATTTCATGGAACACAGGGTTCCTGGCTATGTGTATGATAGACTAGTTACCACAAAACACTGCAATGAGCTTGGAGAATTGAACTATGAGTTATTCAAATAGTCTACCAATCCACACCAATTCCCCCACTACCTTCCTTAAAGCTATGTACTCTTCTTCTGCATAAGACAGTGAAATGGTATCATACTTCTTAGATTTCCAGCTAACAACACTACTACCCAATAATACAAGGTAACCACTCATAGATGTCATGCCCCAAAATCGAGGGACGCGACCGGCGCTCGATCGGGTAGCCCCAGCCAAGCGGACCTGGGTGACTTTCCCATCCTACGTATTATCCCGTGTTCTCATTACTCATTGATAAAATGAAATAGCCAATTATAATTCAACACCTTTTTACAAAACATACATAGCATACATGGTTACTTAGCGTGGTTTATAACTTACATCGCCCAACGTACAAAATACATGTGTACATAAGTTCTCAACCCATATTTCTTGTCTACAAAGCCTCTAGGGATACAAAAGAGTGATACCATACTTGCCAGTAACAAGGCCCCGGCTATACCTTATACAAAAATCAAAACAAGACTCTGGAATAAAAGCGGCTTGAGCCACGTAGGGCCCCGAAAAGAAAGTGGCTCACCAATACAGCTGACGGAGAGTGAAGGAGTGCTACTGCCGGTGGACTGAAGTACCTGCTATAGAACCACCTACAATCATAACACGAATGTAGCGCCCCCGGCAAAAGGGACGTCAGTACATTTGAATTGTACTGGTATATATGAACAAACTTTACCCTAAGTAAACTCAAACCATACACAAGTAACGATCAGTAATAGAATCAACAATCAAATGCACATGAAAGGTACAATCAAGCCAAACAAGTTTACAATCTCTCTTTTTTCCCCTTCAACATTTTTACATCAATGATTTCACAATCTTTTTCACAATTTCATTTCAATAGTGATTTCGATCAAATTTCCACCCTTATTACCTCGACCACCCTTATTACCTCGTCCACCCTTATTACCTTGGCCACCCTTATCACTACAACCCACACCTTATTACTTTGTGTTGTGGCGCACAACCCGATCCCACCGAACAAGTCACAATTCACAAACAGCACAACAACAATAACAATTCACATAGAACAACAACAATAATTCTCAAAGAGCAACCACAATAATTCACAAGAATTTCTGTATCCATCAATACCATTTCCATAATATTCAACAACTCATATGCAATTTAAGTCACCACAATAATTACCCACAACAAGCCAAAAAATATTGTTACCACAGTTGTTCCAATTGCATCATTTATGATTTCCTCCCATCATTTATTTCTCAGCTCTTACCACATAACACTCTCAAAATCACATTTGGTTTATTGCCAATTACTTACACCATTATATTGAAAAAACTTAACCAACAACGTTCAAGACATGTTAATCGCAAGGATTCATGAAATAGGCCATCTTGCCTTAACACCCGTGAAACAACCAAAATTCACAAATAGTTCACATAAATAATACGTACCAATTTCTCATACTCCAAACAAGGTTACTTGACAAAGGTTAAAGTTAGCCNTATAACTTATGCCACTTAGGCATATTATCAAACACCTTGTAGGTATAAATCTTTACACCTCATAACTATAGTATTGGTTCATCCAATTATCATTATTAACCAACAATTTATCCCACTATTTTTATTCATTAATTTATACTCCTAACATCACATTTGTGATCAACCATTCACACCCAACCAACAAAATTCCATCAAATAATCATCTTTAAATCCCTACCATGGTCATGTATTTAAATTGGAAATTTATGGCTTCCAAACACCATACCATAGGTTGTAATACATGATTCATACTCATAATTCCATAATAACTCCATATATGTAAATCTAAGGTGTAGAATTACCTCTTGTAGACCAAATCTTGAAAGACAACTTTGGGGTGTTCTTGAGATTTTGAAGAAATCCTATGAAATCCAACCAAAATCATGTTGTAACTAGTAATTGAGAAGTGGAATCTTCATGAAAACACACTTAAAAACTCACCTTAGGTGTGCAATTTGATGCCTTGGTAGAGTTGGGGTGTAGAAAAAGTCCTAAGCTTGAGACATATCTCAAATTCTCTCATTTCCGGTCTTTAGGGGTATTTAGAAGCCTTCCACTAGTGCGGTCGCGCATCTGGGTGCGCTAGTGACGCATGCCCAGTAAAATGGTCATAACTTTCTGTATACACCTCCAATTGACAAACGGTTTGTTACGTTGAAAACTAAACTCAAAGAGCTTTAATATGATAAGTTGTTCATCACACAACTCCATATATAACTGGAGATATGATCGTCCAAAGTGTGGTCTTGTGCGCACTCATCTACAACTTTCGTGTAATATGAAATTTTCCAACTTGGCTTAGACTTAGACCTCTCCCTGGACCCCAATTCACTTTTAATGTGACTTATACGCTTATTAACATATCCAATTGATATCCATCATATCACAAATCCTCATTTACACACGAAATAAAATAGTTTAGCCTACCTTGGCACGACGAAATCTTAAATTACTCGAAAAAAATTTCCGGGGCCTTACAATAGATTTCTTGAAATCTAGGCATGATGCCCAATCAGAGTCATAGTATGCCCTGATTGTATAGTCTGTGTCTCTAGACATAAATATCCCCAAGGTTGGATCCCCTTTCAAGTATCTAAGTAGATGGAAGGTTGCTTTCAAATGAGGTTCTCTGGGGTCATCCATGAACTGGCTCAAGTGTTGTACACTGTAAGCTATGTCTATTCTGGTAGTGGTGAGGTATTGAGCTTCCCCATCAACTTTCTATAGTATGTAGGATCTGTCGATGATTCTCATTCTTTAGCTTTAAGCTTGACTGTTGGGTATAATGGAGAAGTGAAGTTGTTGTAGTCCATGCACTGATACCAATTGAGCAAATCAAGGGTAAACTTCCTTTGAGATATTATCACACCATCATCCTTAAAAGAACCTCTAATCCCAAGAAGTAGCGTAGTTTTCCCGGGTCTTATATCTTGAAGCTACTGTTCAGAAATGCCGTTAGTTCTTTAATTTCCATGGTGCCAGTCCCTGTAACTACAGTATCATCTACATACACTGCTATATAGACAATATAGTTCTAAGTTTTCTTGTAAAATAATGAGTAGTCATGTATGGAGTGTGCATAACCCCTTGAATGTAAGGCCTCACTCAGTTTGTATATCACTACCTACTGGCTTGTTTCAGCCCATAGAGGGACTTGTTGAGTCTGCAAACCAACTCAGAACTATGTACATCCAGACCTTGTGGAAACTCCATGTTGACCTCCTCATTCATGCCCTCATGTACGAATACATTGTTTACATCCAGTTGGAATATGTGCCACCCCTTATTTACAACAACAATTGTTAGAGATCTTACAATTATCATCTTGACTACAGGGGAGAATGTCTCTGTGTAGTCAATGCCTACCTATTGGGTATACCCCTTTACAACCAACTTAGCTTTAAGTATCTCTGCACTCCCATATGCTTTATATTTTAGTTTGTACACCCATTTGTATTCTATGATTTTCTTCCCAACAGGTAAGGGCACCAAGTCCCTGGTGTGATTATCATGTAAAGCTTCAAGCTCTTGGCTCATAGTTGTTTGTCATTCAAGATTCATAGATGCATCCTCATATTATGAGGGCTCATTGTCACTACAAATGTCTCTCACAAGACTTTGACTCTCATGTTTTAAAGAATCAAGGGGGATATGATGATTTTTAGAAAACAAAGCATTGAGAGAGAATGGTACAGTAGAATTACTGTGAGCAACAAGTGATGATGATTTTAGTTTTGGGAGTGAATGTAAATAGGCTTGCAAGCATAGAGGTGATCTGTGTGGTCTTTGTGATTTCCTTAGTACAATAGGTGTGGGAGCTAGTTGGTAAATAACTGGAGATGTACTTTTACTTGAAGAATATGGTGTTCTGGATTGTGGTGAGGAGGTGCTAGTGGAAGACTCAGTAACACTGGAGGACCTCACAAATTGGTGACTGAGTACTAGACTCAAAAGGTTGATTGTGTGTAATACTTGTACCATCATCACTATCATAGAGGTGTTTAGTATCCTTAGGTGTGTGATCAATAAAAGGAACAAAATTAAGGACATAAGGAAAAGATGTATTTTCAGATGATATAGTAAAAGGAATGCACTCTCAATCAAAACAACATCCTTGGAGACATGTATCCTTTTAGTGGCAAGGCTTAAGATATATTATCCCTTGACACCACAGGGATAACCAATGAATGTGTGTGGTGATGTTCTAGGTTCAAATTTGTCTCTATGCACCTTTGGGATAACCACAGGGAGTATGTTGGCTATATTTTGTAAAGTAATTCAAATGGAGATTTTGGGATGGATATGGGAAGAAGGTAATATATTTATGATGTAAGTTACACATGTAATTCACTCACCTCAATACTTCACAGGCAATTTATATTGAAACAAGAGTGCCCTGGCAGTTTCTAGGAGATATGTATGTTTCCTCTCTACTATGTCATTTTGTTGTGGTGTGTAAGGGCGGGTCTTTTGGTGATTGATACCTTTGGATTGGAAAAACAAGTTTGCTTATGTACTGGTAACTCTGAACCATTGTTTGACCTAGTTGCTTTAGGTATTGAGGTTTCAACCATGGAAACAAATGTTTTTATAACCTGTAAGGCATTACTTTTACAAGTTACAAGATTACTCCAAGTGCACCTATTGCAGTCATCTACCATTTTAAGGAAACATTTGTAATTGTCGTGTGTTGACACATGATAAGGTCCCTATATGTCTATGTTTATGTGTAGTAATTGGAACATTTCAGTGGTGAACTTAGTTTTCTGGGAAAATAGTAGTCTTCCTTGTCTAGCCATTGGACAGATGGAACACAGTAAAGGTTGCTTGGACGAAAAGGGAATAGGAATAGATGAAATCCCTCTTATCTTGACAAAGGGTACATGCGCTAGTAAATTATGCCACAAAATGTTCATATCATGTCCAAAAGATGAACAAGAATTCAGACTGGGACTCAAGTTTTTATTACTTGAATTTGAACTATTTACAAAAGAAAGATAAACACGCTTATTTATGGTCAATGAGCTATATACAGATGAATGACTATGATACGGTGAATTGTGTGTGTAATGAGTCTCATTTCCAAGACATGAAACTAAATTGTTGCCTACAGAACCTGAGTACCTGTTCCTCAAACACTTTGGGCAAAGAAAGTACATGCCATCACATGCCTTACCAATCTTCAGTGGCCTCTTCATTGAAGGGGCCTGCAGAATGCAAAGATTATTAGTGAAGGCAACTATGCTCTTGGGGTTGGAACTGTCTAGACAGTGAATGGAAATTAGATTGTAATTGAAAGAAGGTACAAACATTAATATATGCAAGGTGATGTCAGACACAAGTATTGCACTGCCAATTTCTGTTACTTTTACTTTAAAGCCATTTGGAAGGGCAAATAAGAGTAGATAAAGTAGTGTCACAATGTTGGTTAGTAGGGATTTGTTAAAGGTCATATGATCGGAAGCCCCAGATTCTAATATCCAGGAATTAGTCTTGTCTTTGAAACACTTACATAACAATTTATCAAAATCTATAAAGGAAGTGTAGACTACTGTGAGCACGTGATTTTTGCCTCACAGGAATTATTCCCATAAAACTCAAAATAAAATAGGTTTTCTTTTGTGTGCAATTTCTGTGAATTCTTGTGGTGTTTTTGTCCATGCATGTTTATTTGTTTTAAATTAATGGAAAATACAAAAAATATGTGGCAATTGTATTTATATTTTTATTAGGCATTTCAGAATTAATTGTTAAACTAAGTATTTTTAAAAAATAAAAAATAATGTATTTTTGTATTTTTTGGTAGCTGATATCGAATTTCGTGTTTTCTTTTAATTTATTAAATAATTATGTGTGATAATTGTTAGTACGCATTACTTAGTATTTTTAAGTTGATTTGGGATTACAATTTAGTTTAGGATTATTAGCATTAATTTTAGAAATAATTTAGCAAATAGGGAGGGAAAATAATTAAGAGGAAATGGGATTGGGCCAAAAATAAATTGGATTTAAAAGGCCCAAACCAAACACCCCAATGACCCAGTCCAACTCGCCGGCATCCAAACGACGTCGTTATGGGCAAATACATATGGATCATCGATCTCATTAGATCGAACGGTTCAGTCCATCTCCAGCATCGACAAAACGATGTCGTTTCGGTTTGTTTGATCTGAGCCGTTAACAATCACTTGATCCAACGGTCTGAAATGTACCACCCTCACCCGATCCAGCCCCGACCCGATCAAACAGGGACCGACCCAGTCCCTGGAGTGTTTAAACGACATTGTTTGCCTCAAGTGATTGATCCAGGCCGTTGATCTCAGCTGATCTAACGACCTGCATTCAATCATTAAACCCATTAAAAGAAAATCATACGCCCCACCACCCTCAGACCCCCCTTCATCGTCTCTCTCATAGATTCATAGACCAATCTCTCAACTCGTCGTCCCAACCGTGAACCGCCGCTCGAAAATTACCTTCGCCGGCGGAGGACGTCCGATGACCTCCAGTTTTACACCATCGATTCACCTTGACCTCCCCATCCCCGATCCACCCTCAGCTTTCTTCGAATCCCAGCCCAGCCTCTCGAATCTCCAAAAAACCAAACGGACTCTCCGACGACAAGTTTCTGTTCGCCTCCACCTTAACACCATATGATCCCCTCAACGTCCTCGTGCCAAATCCCCGACCACATTCCCTCAAATCAACCCAGAACCCCTCGAATATCAGTTTAAAGCCAGGAACCCTAGCGCCGCCACAAGATTCCCTGGTGGTGGTGCCACCCCCAAATTATCCCAAATCAATACCCCGTGATCCCCACACCCCTCTCTATCCTAAGCCGTAACATGTGTCCTTTGAATATGGCCCAGCCGGCTCGAACCTTGAATCAAAGGGTTCGAGTCTTAAAAGCCAAAATCCGGATTAGGGTTCTAGTTCCTTGAGAGGGTAGATACTGATTTTGTCACCGAATAAGGGCGTTCACTTGTACTTAACAAATAACAAGTGCTCGACCTTATTGGGTGATTTAAATCGAAGAAGTCAGTAACCAGGTCGGGACGAAACAGTGAGTTCCTCTGTTCTAAGTTATTTGTTAGGTATTTCAGTTTTTTTTGCTCTTCTTCTTTTTCTTTGCTTTTCTTTCTCTCTGAATGGATTAGTTAAAGATTTGGATTAGGTCTTGTTTAAAAAATTGTTAAATGTTTGTTCTTTGTTTCCTGCTCCGTGAATGATGTTATAAATAGTTTTAACTTTTGAACCATTTGAATATAGCTTGTTTTCTGTTTTTGAAGAATGCTGAACTACAATTGAGTTGGCCTTTAGAATTTGAATCCACGATTAGATTGTGTTTGTTTGCATGGATTGAATAGCTTGGAAATGCTTTGAATTGGTTATTTCACCCGTTAACTTGGGTCAATTAGGCCGAAGTCCCGCCGAAGGGTTTCCGGATTTGGATCAACTTGACCCATTTGCCTGCCTGATCCTTATTGGCAGTAAGGGGTTTCAGGGGGTATTTTGGGAATTAAAACCTGAAAATTATTAAGTTTTAGTGGTCTTCCAGTTGAATATCAATGGACCACTAAACTGATGATTTGTTTAATAAAAAAGAGGGTCAGTAGTGCAAAAATACACCCTGTCTGGTGTCTTTGTTAGTGGGAAATCAGAAACAAGTATGGGTTTAATAATAAAAGGCTTAAGGTGCACAAGGGAAGGGAATATACAGGCTGAAAAGTGCAAGGTTTGAAAACAAAAGGACTAGTTCTAGTTTTTAAATACAGACATTAGACCGTAAGAGAGGGGGGCTTAGACATAGAGATTGAGAGAAACAAATACAAATATTGAGAGTACTGAGAGGTTGAGAGCATTAAGTGAAGAATACTATGATATACTCGGATATACACTGATACATTGAGACATATTCAGAGAGATTGAGAACTGAATACAAAAACAACCTCAGTTCTTGCGGTTCGATGGGTTTTTGCACCCCTGTCTCAGCTTTTGTTTAATGCATTGGTCATTTGGGTTTAAAGTGTTTTGACTTGAGCCATTCATGTCTGGTTTTGTCTGCTGGTGTGTTGTGGGTTTGAAGCTAATCTTGGGACTGTCTTCTATCATCTTTTGAATTCGAAGTGGATTCAAATTGGTGTTAGCTGCTACTATTTTGTGCTGAAATTACTGTTGTTATGGTGCTACTGCCTGCTGTCTCACTCCTACTTATATTTTTAACTTTCAGGTACTCTTTTGGTCTCGTATGAACTATGAAGGATCAATGTAGGTCTGATGTGAAGAATTAAATGATAAAATGCTATTCGAGTTGATCTCTAAGTTTTTCCTGCTTTGTTTTGGTTTAAAGGTGTAGAACAATCATATTTATGTGAAACTTTATATAATTTGTATAATTAGGACTATTCGAATTGTTTAAATTGGACTGCTAGACTGTTATAGTTACTTAACTACTCTGTTAATAGTGCTAGATCAAAAGTATTTGGTTCGTCTACCATGATAATTAAATTCAGAATATAAGACTAACTTAATGATGTTAATTCAGTTATATTACAAGCATTAGAATGTATTGGCCTGATTTAAATCTGGAAACAGTATGCTCATAACCATATAGAATCAAGTACATCTGGTGGTTCAAAAGGTGTTAGTTTATTTTAGTCGTCCATTCCCAGATTCAGTCCACGAATAAAATTTCGTAACATGTATTGAGTGAAATTAATTGGCTAGTGAAATTTCCAGATTAGAATATGTTGCGGTTATCAATATAAACATAAGCTGAATATGTATATACAAATTGGATTTAAGGTCAGCATGTTTTAATTTGAATAATTGTTAAATCCAGACGTGATTTGGACTTGGGCTCATTTATGAGCCAAACCTGACGGCCCTTATTTAAATAGAATTTGGGCCCAGAGTGGTTTGTGTAAGGCCCACACTTGGACAGCTCTTTCATGAGCATGACTGAACCAGTTTTGAGGCCTAACTTTTTTGATTACTTTTAATGATAGCAATTCACAATGCTAGTTAATCAAGGCATTTTTAGAGACAATACTTAATAGAAAATCATAGTTCCTTTAGGTTGGCCTTAAAATAAAAATAAGGTACGCCGCGCCAAATAAAATTTATAAACTGCGTGGCCCTCTTTATGTCATTAAAAATAATTTAGAACTCGGGATGTGCCATTTAGCGAATTTTCATGGCCCCCCGCAAAGTTAATAACACGTTAGTCACTTTAGGTGCGCTTTTTAATAATTTTACCTTCCTAAACTCGGGTGCACATTTATGTGACCCAAATCTAAATCCCAACAAAGTTAAAATATGTCAAAGGTCATGGGTGCACTTATGTGATGTGATTCGATACGTGTTCTAATGACGTTGCAATCTTCTTTAATAAAAAATAAATAAAAGCGGTTAAAACTAAAATTTCCACATAGGTTCATAATTGTTTAAAATCAGATAACCAAGCCGAATATAGCAGTTGAGCGACCGTGCTAGAACCACGGAACTCAAGAATGCCTAATACCTTCTCCCGGGTTAATAGAATTCCTTACCCGGATTTTTGGTTCGCGGACCGTTAAACAGAATCATTCTTTTCCTCGATTTGGGATTTAAACCGGTGACTTGGGACACCATAAATCTCCCAAGTGGCGACTCTGATTTTTAATTAAACAATCCCGTTTCGATTGACACTTCAAGTTGGAAATTACTCCCTCTATTATATCCCTTTCACGGGGGTGTAGTAAGGTAAAAGGAGGTGTGACATCTGTGGCGACTCCGCTGGGGACGGTAACCCAGAACTTCGGTTCAGGGTTCGACAATTCGAGCTTGGAATAATTGTTGTATTTGGATTTATTTATTATCTTATTTTTATCACATGTTTGGGCTTAAATGTGCTAAATGTTGCTTTTTACCGCTTTGATATTATCTGAACTATATATATAAAATGCTACAAAACCCTTCTCTTCTCCATCCCGAGGAGTGCACGCTGGTCGTGACTTCTTCTGTTAGTGTCATTTTCCAAATAGGACGAGGCTCGGACCAGTTGCAAAGCCGGAGGATCTTTTGGTTACCGGTACGTAGCCCCCCCCGGCTCGAGTTGTCCGCTCGGGTAAGTCAGGTCTAGAACAATACACCCAGGTTTTAAACCTAGTATAACGAAGCTTCATGTCGGATCCCTAGTAGGAACATTTATTTGCATCATGTGCATTTTGATTTTGGAGACTCAACACAGGGGTTGGGTCTGTCTAGGACAGGTGTAACACCTGAAATAAAAAGACCATCCTGATGCATCTTAAGCGCTATTTGTGCATTTATTTGCTTCGGACTTCCATGCTGACCGACTTTTGAATATTGGGAAAAATTAAAAAAAACAAAAAAAAAAGAAGAGAGAAATAACGGTGTAGAGGGTAAGAGAGTTAATCACCTGTTTTGAAAATACCAACGTCCAAATAGTATCAAAACTTTGCCGAATTTTTGAAAATGAAAAAGGGAAAAATGTTTTATTTTTAGCTTGTTTTTGTTTGCCAAATAAAATAAAATAAAAAGGGAAAAGAAAATAATATTGTTTTGAAAAATAGCTTGATCTATTTTTAAATGAAAAAGAAAAAAAAATATCTTTGTTTTCAAAAATAGTTTGTTTTATTTGCCCGAACTACGTCAGTTTGATTCTCGCCGGATGTGAGATACGTAAGCAACCCCCATCGGGTCCAATTTCCATTTTTGCAAAAATAGCCTAAAAATAACAAAAAAATTTTATGTTGTTCTAAATAAGTTAGGTGATGCTGTTGTTGTCAAAAATAGCCGAATGTTCCCGAAAGGGGCGTCGGAGGGCCGTTTTTGCAAGAAAAGGCGCCTTTGGTCATTTTTCAAATTTTTTGGCCGGTTAGCAAACACAACCTTTAAAATCTTCTTCGAAGTGCTGAAAGACCGTATTAACAAAACCGTATATTTTTATGAAATTTTTGAGAAAACTGTGATGATTTATATATATATATAAAGTATTTGTCAGTCAGAGTCTGTTAGTCTATTTTTAGGCTGTATTGCCATTTTGATGTTAGAGTCTTTTGGAGTCCATTGATATTGTAATAAATGTGTCGTAATAAACACATTTTTCTTTTATGAAAAGAAAAATCCAAATATTTTTATTTAGTCATTTGGCACTTATCGGCCAGAACTACGCACGGTCTGATTCATGCGGGGACATGATACGTAGGCAATTCACATAAAATTCGACCACCACTAAAAAGAAGAAAAAGAAAAGAAAGGGAAAACAAAAATAACCAAAATTAAGGAAGTTTGAGAGACGTTAAAAAGGGGCACAATTATGAGAAGTCGGAATGACGCACGCAACTGAAGCAAATGCATGATAGAAATGGTTAATTGCTTAGGTGCATTGCATCCTTAATGTGCATCTACCTATCTGTTAAAAAAGCCTAATGCTACCAAAATGTTCCCATTTTGTTCATTTTCAATAACCAGAACGGTGGTTGGTTTGTGGTAACTCTTCTCTACGACACAAAGGCAAAAGGCAATGGCAGAGAACAACAGAACGGAGTTGGTTGATACCGATGCCCAAGAGCAGCTGGTTGAACAGGACACAAGTTTGGCGGATTAGGCGAGAATGTTAAGACATCACATAATAAACATGTATCAAGCTTGGATGGTTGGGAAGGCACCACCACCGCCACCACCTGGTTTCTCAGATGTTGTTCTTACCCAAACTTTGGCATCTCCCAATCACCCCAGTATCTCCATCACTCTTCCTCCAAGTTCTGGGAGGCTAAAGAACATAGAACAATCCTTAAAGAACGTGCAAAGGATAGGAGACCAAGGCAGCATGTCTTACCAAGAGTTGTGTACACTCCCTGACGTCCGCCTGCTCGCAAGGTTTAAAGTACCAAAGTTTAGCTTGAATAAGGAATGCGAGGATTCGGTAGTCCATCTGAGGGAATACTGCAAGGAAATGAGGAATGTTGGCGAGAAAGACGATTTGCTAATGGCGTACTTCAGCAAAAGCTTGACTGGGGCAGCATTGGAATGGTATAATCGTTAATATGTCGGCAAGTGGCATGCATGGGATGACATGGCTCATGATTTTGTGCGACACTTTCAGAATAATACAGACATTGTCCCGGATCACTCCTCCGTATCTCAGATAGAAAATAAATCTAAAGAAAATTTTAGGAAGTTCTGGATCAGATGGAGTGAACAAGTTTCTCGGGACAATCTTCCCATGGAAAGAAAAGATGTTGAGGATCCTCGCCAACGACAAAGTCCAGTGGTCGTCCTTGCTAAACACCCTCAGTCTCCATATCGACCCCGTGGATATCCCATAAATCCTCCCGACCATAACTTCTCTCCACAAAACCCCATAAATCGTACATCACTTCCCAGATATCCTGTCCATGTTGCACCACCATATGCTCTATATCCCCGAGGCCCGCGATGGTCTGCACCGTTGCCACAAATATCTCATCAGGCGTATTAATCACCTATCCACAAAAGATTCCAACCGAGGCCAGAGTATAAAATAAAAAGACTGCTGAAAAAAGAGAATGCTTTTGGGGAATCTTATGCAAGTTTGTTTGAAAGCTAAGGTGTTCTGGCCTGATTGAGCCGCTCCTCGGATATACTCCAGACCCACATGCAAAAGACTTTGATCCTGCTGTACGATGCATGTATCACTCTAATGTCCAAGGGCATAGCATTGAGAATTGTCGTTCTTTGAAGAAAGAAATAGAAAGAATGATTCACGAAGGGGTAATTGTGATCAATGACAGTAACAGAAAGCCGTCAAATCCTCTTGAAAACGTATTGACTAAGGCTGATGATATTGAAGTAGGTAATGGTCTTGGAAATATCGATACAGAAGTCAGTGGTTAAGATATTGAGTTTGGTGATTGGAAAGACACTCCATTTCTTGGTCAACCGGAGAGGAGTTTTGGGTGGCTTATTTTGTTGTCATTTCTATTGACCGGGTTATTTCAGGGTCGTAATCTGGATATTGTCTTGTAACTCAAGCTTTTATATCTTTTTATTCTGTCCAGTTGCTTTTGGTCGTAGTATATCATTTAGTATCGTCTAGGTTTGTCTAAGGGTTGTAACACTAGTTTAGCTTGCTTGTATTGGTTGTTCGAACTGTTCCATCGTCTAATGCAATGTCCTGTTTTATGTTATTTCTAGTCATTTTCTTTTTGTTCTCCCCTCTTTACAGTTCTTTTCCTGTCGACTCTAGTGACATGGCATGCATACATAGTTCTAGGTTAATCATGAAGCAATTGGGAAGATGATAGGAGCACTTGAAGGAAATAAGAACAGCTTAAGATCATTTGAAGCCCGAACCATGTAAAACTGGGGCTGATAGAACATAAAGAAACCTTATGTTTCATGCCGCATCAGTTGGAAATTAAAGAAAAGTTTGGCCAAAATTGACAGGGGTCGTTCGTGGTAATGAGAATGAGAGTATTGCCCAATGGTATTTTTAACAGATGAAGAAAGCAAATGTGTGAATATAGCTATCAAGTCTATCACGATCAGAAGACGTTACAAACGTTTGTTTAATCACGTTGTTTGTGCTTTGCATGTTTTGAAGATTGGAATGATGAAGGCATTTTGTTCTACTATCTAAATACTTTATCCTTCGTTACCCCTTTGAGCCTTATTTTCTTTCTTTCATACCCCTCTTTCAGAATCAGTAGCAAAGATTAGAGACACAAGCATGAAAGATAAGGGAAAAAACTACAAAACAACAAAAAAGAAAAGAAGGAAAGAAAAGACAAGAAAAAGAAAAAGAAAAAATAGTAATAAATGAAAAGAAAGACTATAACAACAAGTAATTGGGTGAACTACCTTTGACCTGATTCCTCATAAGGATACGTAGGCAGTTTCACGGCTCGGTCAAAGTGGAACAAAAATCAGAAATTCCCCAAGCAAGAAACTGGGGCAGAAGTTGTGGTTGTTGTAAAGAAATTCGGTTCCGAAGGTTGTAATTTTAAACCCATGTTGATTTATTTTGAGCCTTTAATACCCTTTATTTCTAACCCTATCCAAAAGCCCACATTACAATTCAAAGAAAGACCTTCTGATCAGTCTTCAAAAGATGCCAAGATGAGCAAGTAAAAGATGATTCATACCAGGGGCAACACTCCGGTCCAAATAAGAAAAATAAAGATGAGAGAATCTTGTTGGTGAATACCCTCACAGGCACCGTAAGGCGACGAAAGCTGAAAATAATAAAAGAAAAATTGATAGAGTCTAATTGGTGAAAACCTTCACGGGTACCTTGAGGCGACTGTAAGGAGAGAGAAAGACCAAAAAGAGAGACTTGATAGTGAAAACCTTTCGGGCACTACAAGTCAAAATCAGGATTGTGAATCAGATTGAATGGGCGAAGCACGGAAGTCCCGTTTCACGAAAAAGGGGTACGACAAGGGTTGAACATCGGAATTACTTAACAGAATAGGATGCAAGTGCATGTCACGTTCATTAGAATTGGTGTCCACATCCTATAGGTTTCTACTTTGTAGTAATTTTTTGTTAGGAATCATCATTTTCCTTCGTCCTTTATTCTATTCCTTTTCTTGTTCACTCCTTCTTCTTGAGTCTGTCTGGTCAGAACAAGTGAGAAATGACTCCAAAATTTGCCATCAACTTTCCAAGTATACAATACAAGATCGGGTTAGTACATCAAGGTGGTATAAGTCAGGAAAGAATAAACACCCCAATGACCCAGTCCAATTCGCCGGCATCCAAACAACGTCGTTATGGGCAAATACATCTGGTCCGTCGATCTCATTAGATCGAACGGTTCAGTCCATCTCTAGCATCGACGAAACGACGTCATTTCGGTTCGTTTGATCTAAGCCGTTAATATCCACTTGATCCAATGGTCTAAAATGTACCGCCCTCACCCGATCCAGCCCTAACCCGATCAAATAGAGACCGACCCAGTCCCTGGAGTGTTTAAACGACATCGTTTGCCTCAAGTGATTGATCCAGGTCGTTGATCTCAGCTGATCTACCGGCCTGCATTCAATCATTAAACCCATATAAAAGAAAATCATACACCCACCCCCTTCACCGTCTCTCTCATAGATTCAGAGACCAATATCCGAACCCGTCGTCCCCACCGTGAACTGCCGTTCGGAAATCGCCTCCGCCGGCAGAGGACGTCAGATGACCTCCAGTTTTACACCATCGATTCACCTTTACCTCCCCATCCCCGATCCACCCTCAGCTTTCTTCAAATCCCAGCCCCAGCCTCTTGAATCTCAAAAAACCAAACGGACACTTCGGCGACAAGTTTCTGTTCGCCTCCACCTTTACACCATATGATCCCCTCAATGTCCTCATGCCAAATCCCCGACCAACTTCCCTCAAATCAACCCAGAACCTGTCTAATATCAGTTTAAAGCCAGGAACCCTAGTGCCGCCATAAAATTCCCTGGTGGCGGCTCCACCCCCAAATCATCCCAAATCAACACCCCATGATCCCCTCACCCCCTCTACCCTAAGACCTAACCTGTGTCCTTTGAATATGGCCCAGCCAGCTCGAACCTTGAATCAAAGGGTTCAAGTCTTAAAAGCCAAAATACGGATTAGGGTTCCAGTTCCTTGAGAGGGTAGAGACAGATTTTGTCAATGAATAAGGGCTTTCACTTGTTCTTAACAAATAACAAGTGCTCGACCTTATTGGGTGATTTAAATCGAAGAAGTCAGTCACCAGGTTGGGACGAAACGGTGAGTTCCTCTGTTCTAAGTTATTTGCTAGGTATTTCAGTTTTTTTCTTCTTCTTCTTTTTCTTTGCTTTTCTTTCTCTCTGAACGGATTAGTTAAAGATTTGGATTAGGTCTTGTTTCAAAAATTGTTAAATGTTCGTTCTTTGTTTCCTGCTCCGTGAACGATGTTATAAATAGTTTTAAATTTTGAACCATTTGAATATACCTTGTTTTCTGTTTTTGAAGAATGTTGAACTAGAATTGAGTTGGCCTTTAGAATTTGAATCCACGATTAGATTGTGTTTGTTTGCATGAATTGAATAGATTGGAAATGCTTTGAATTGGTTATTTCACCCGTTAACTTGGGTCAATTGGGCCCAAGTCCTGCCGAAGGGTTTACGAATTTGGGTCAACTTGACCCATTTGCTTGCCTGATCCTTATTAGCAGTAAGGGGTTTCAGGGGGTATTTGGGAAATTAAAACCTGAAAATTATTCAATTTTAGTGATCTTCCAGTTGAATATCAATGGACCACTAAAGTGATGATTTGTTTAATAAAAAAGAGGGTCAGTAGTGCAAAAATACACCATGTCTAGTGTCTTTGTTAGTGGGAAATCAGAAACAAGCATGGGTTTAATAATAAAAGGCTTAAGGTGCACATGGGAAGGGAATAGACTGGCTGAAAAGTGCAAGGTTTGAAAAAAGAGAGGACTAGTTCTAGTTTTTAAATACAGACATTCAGACACTAAGAGAGTGGGGCTTAGGCATAGAGATTGAGAGAAACAGATACAGATATTGAGAGTATTGAGAGGTTGAGAGCATTAAGTGAAGAATAATATGATATACATTGATACATTGAGACATATTAAGAGAGATTGAGAACTGAATACAAAAACAGTCTCAGTTTTTGCGGTTCGATAGGTTTTTGCACCCCTGTCTCAGCTTTTGTTTAATGCATTGGTCATTTGGGTTTAAAGTGTTTTGAACTTGAGCCATTCAAGTCTGGTTTTGTCTGCTGGTGTGTTGTGGGTTTGAAGCTAATCTTGGGACTGTCTTCTATCATCTTTTGAATTCAAAGTGGATTCAAATTGGTGTTAGCTGCTACTATTTTGTGCTGAAATTACTGTTGTTGTGGTGCTATTGCCTGTTGTCTCACTCCTACTTATATTTTTAACTTCCAGGTACTCTTTTGGTCTCGTATGAACTGTGAAGGATCAATGTAGGTCTGATGTGAAGAATTAAATGATAAAATGCTATTCGAGTTGATCTCTAAGTTTTTCCTGCTTTGTTTTGGTTTAAAGGTGTAGAACAAACATATTTATGTGAAACTTTATATAATTTGTATAATTAAGACTATTCGAACTGTTTAAATTGGACTACTAGACTGTTATAGTTACTTAACTACTCTGTTAATAGTGCTAGATCAAAAGTGTTTGGTTCGTCTTCCATGACAATTAAATTCAGAATATAAGACTAACTTAATGATGTTAATTCAGTTATATTACAAGCATTTGAATTTATTAGCCTGATTTAAATCTGGAAACATTATGATCATAACCATATAGAATCAAGTACATCTGGTGGTTCAAAAGGTGTTAGTTTATTTTAGTCGTTCATTCCCAAATTCAGTCCACGAATAAAATTTCGTAACATGTATTGAGTGAAGTTAATTGGCTAGTGAAATTTCCAGATTTGAATATGTTGCGGTTATCAATATACACATAAGCTGAATATGTATATACAAATTGGATTTAAGGTCAGCATGTTTTAATTTGAATAATTGTTAAATCCAGACGTGATTTGGACTTGGGCTCATTTATGAGCCAAACCTGACGGCCCTTATTTAAATAGAATTTGGGCCCATAGTGGTTTGTGTAAGGCCCATGCTTGGACAACTCTTTCATGAGCATGAATGAACCAGTTTTGAGGCCCAACTTGTTTGATTACTTTTAATGATAGCAATTCATAATGCTAGTTAATCAAGGCATTTTTAGAGACAATACTTAATAGAAAACCATAGTTCCTTTAGGTTGGCCTTAAAATAAAAATGAGGTACGCCGCGCCAAATAAAATTCATAAAATGCGTGGCCCTCTTTATGTCATTAAAAATATTTTAGAACTCGGGACGTGCCATTTAGCGAATTTTTATGGCCTCCCGCAAAGTTAATAACACGTTAGTCTTTTTAGGCGCACTTTTTAATAATTTTACCTTCCTAAACTCGGGTGCACATTTATGTGACCCAAATCTAAATCCCAACAAAGTTAAAATATATCAAAGGTCACGGGTGCACTTATGTGATGTGATTCGAGACGTGTTCTAACGACGTTGCAATCTTCTTTATTAAAAAATAAATAAAGCGGTTAAAACTAAAATTTGCACATAGGTTCATAATTATTTAAAATCAGATAACCAAGCCGAATATAATAGTTTGCCGACCGTGCTAGAACCACAGAACTTAGGAATGCCTAATACCTTCTCCCAGGTTAATAGAATTCCTTACCCGGATTTTTGGTTCGCGGACCGTTAAACAGAATCATTCTTTTCCTCAATTAGGGATTTAAACCGGTGACTTGAGACACCATAAATCTCCCAAGTGGCGACTCTGATTTTTACTTAAACAATCCCGTTTCGATTGTCACTTCAAGTTGGAAATAACTCCCTCTATTATATCCCTTTCGCGGGGGTGTAGTAAGGTAAAAGGAGGTGTGACAACTACTATACCTGCAAAGTTCACAACTCTAATGATAGGATTTATAGCACTTGCATTCTCTCCTCCATTCCAGCTTGAAAATGTTGCAGCAAATTCATAATCTATCCATATTGCTCCTTTGACAAGCTTATGTTCTGATCTCCATTCAGGTTATTTGGTTTCTCCACCTTGTTACAGGATGTATCAAGATGAACATTAGTCACCACTCTATTTCCCTTTTTGAAACTCTTATTTCGATTGAAACCTTAATTCTGGTTGAAATCTTGATTAGGATTTTGATTTTGGTTGTGTGGATATCCAGAACTGTTAGGGTTGCCATGTAATTTGTAGCACCTGTCCTTAGTGTGCCATGGTTTCTTACAGTAATCATGCATGGGCTTTCCCCTTCCATGTCCACTGTAGTTGCTATTGTTTGGTGAATAGTTGGTCCTAAAGTGTTGGACCTAGAGCTAGTGGCATTCAATGAAGTGGACTCAATAAACATTTTAGTGTTTTGTTTGATTTCCCTGTTTCTCATCTTGTATTAGTAAACAAAAAGTTTGAGCCAGTGTTGATAATGAGTTCATCATGAGGATACTTCCTCGAATTACAATGTAGGATTCGTTCAATCCTATGAGAAATTGTATTAGTCGCCTATCCTATTCCGCTTTGTAGAAATTTTCCTTAGCACTACAAGTACAGTTACAGCTGCACTAGAACCTTTTATTCAAAGTTCTCAATTCTTCCTAGAGCTTCTTTAGTTTAGTGTAGTAATTGGTAATATCATGGGTTCCCTAAGATGTATCATTTATTTTCTTTTGGATTTGATACTGTCTAGCTCTATTAGTTTGCTCGTACTGATATTCTAGCTCAATCCATATGTCCACATCATCATTTACATATTTAACACTATCTATTATGTCCTTTGAAAGAGGATCTGGACGATGGCATTCACCATTTATAAACCTTAGCTTATTTTTTTCATCGACAGTGATCGCAACACACCGCACCTCCATGGCCGTTAGCCAACTCCGCTGAGGGAACATATACAAGCATAGAACCAGGATTATCTGATGGGTGCAAATACAAAGGATCACTTGGATCAATTCCGAAATTTCCTTGAACTCCGACATTCACTGTTGTGCTAGATACCTTGCTCAATTCATCCACAACCATGAGTAATTGAGACTAATTATGCTAGTCTTACGCTTTTGGAAGAAGAAACCCCATTTTAGACGGTCAAATTAGGGCAAAACGAGACCGGTTGTAGAAAGCGATCAAATTAGGACAAAATAAAAAACAACGGGCAGAAAGGAGAAATGGATGATTGGGAGATGATGTATCAAAATTACCGAGCTCTAATACTATGTTGATTACATATAATGCGACCTCATTTGATCTTAGCTCGAGAAACAATGGAGGTCGAAGAAGAGAGCATGCGAGAAAGAGAAAGAGAAAATTTGAGATATGAACTCTGTGTATTATTGATATATGTAAAATATATATATACACAATTACCTATTTAATGAACGATATTAACTGAATAGCTAAAGTAGTCACTTTACAATTAACTAACGAGCCACTTTACATAATTAAGCAATATGAGGTGGCAGATTAGAGCAGTAAGGATTTACCTTGTAATTGTAGAGTGCGAATTACGAATAATTTTTAACTCTCAACAAATTGTATGCATGATGTACTTTAGGATGATTGCAATAACATAATCAATTACTGAAGGAGTTATTGTATAGGTCAAAATCTTCCCTAAAGTATTTAAGATGATAACACTGAAGGAAGAGTCTTCAAGCGGTCACTAGTCAAGGTCGACCAGGAAGCAACAAGATTCGTGGTTGAGGCGTCAACGATGGTCGAGGTCGAGCACAATTGATAGAGCTATAGCGGCTAGTTTTCAAAATATAATTTTAAAGAAAATATTTTAGTGGATATTCTCTGCATTTGTACTATTAGAGTTTGTTAGGAATATGTCTCATATAAAGGGGAAAAGAGACAATGATGTAAAGGGGTGATATTCGTTTGCAAGAACACATTTGGTAAATTGCAAGATACAAACAACACCTTTTTACCAAGAATCTTGTCCACATCATTCCATACTTTCTACCAGATCTAAAGATAATTCGAACTTTCAAGGATCTGTATGTCATTCATCATTATCAATAGGAATAACATCTATTTCCTCCTTTATCGTGTGAATCATTCCTTTATTTTACTTGAATGCCATTTATTATTACACATTGTTATTTAATGCTCCATTATTACTCACGTTACTTGAAATGATTGTTATACACAATTATTATATTTCTTACAGATCTATCCCACGTTAGTTATGCATTCATAACTCACTTTTAGAAATATTGTTGTTAACTAGGTTTAACCCCGTAATACATAAATTTAATTATTTGAGACAAGAGTTGCACTTTTTGGTCAAAGGTGCCGTTTTGTGGGGATTTTCTAGTAAAATTTTTAGTTTCTTCTAGATCTATCACTAGTGTAAAAAAAAGCAAGAACAAGATCCCCTTTCTTTCTAAGCACAAGTACCAACATGGCAGGTAACGGAGAAGAACAGACAAGAATAATAGGCGATCTCCCAACCAACCTCATGAACGTCATCAACGAAAGTTATGAAACAACAGATGAAGGCACAACGCCCAATGCCTCCCCTAGGTGAGATGGATCACCACCCCTCATTGTAGCATCACAAAATCCCACAGTAAAGGAGCCTCCACATATGTGGGAGAAGAGACACCCCCAGCTATAAAAAATCTCGTTAAAGCAACACTAACCGACATGCTAACCAGCATCCTCAACAAGCCCACCCGGGATGCGTCTGTGGAAAATGCAAGGATTTGCACTATACAACAGGTGGACGAACAGTGTGACCAACTCCCTCCGCATCCAACAATAGGTATTACTCACAACGTCAATGATAATACAGGTGACAACGCTCTTGCAACAATTTTGAAAAGGATGGAGGAAATGGAGAATGAGAACAAGGTGCTCTGATATCAAATGAAAGAACACCAGGAGAGGGCGATAAAATATCGGGCGCCCCTAAATTGTTGCCGAAGAGAGACTTCGTCCGGTTTATCAAGAAGCCATACAGTGATGATGCAGCCCCCCTGCCATACCGAAAACCTTCAAAATGTTGCCCTACCTAAGAATATATGATTGCATGACTGACCCTGAGGACTATGTGACTCACTACGTCACTGCCGTGAAAGGTAATGATCTCGCCAAATAATAAGTATCCTCCATTTTATTGAAGAAATTCGGTGAAACCCTCATAGGAGGAGCTCTGACATTTGCATTCAAAACTACCTACGCGTTCCATTGAAACTTTTGAAGAGATGGCCGGCAAGCTTGTAATGGCCCATGCTGGGGCCAAGAAAGCCGAGGCAAGGCGAATGACATCTTCGCTATTAACCAGTCTCCAGGAGAGAGATTGCGGGACTTCCTCGCCCATTTCAACCAAGTAAGAAAGACCCTACCAAATGTGTCATAAAGAATGGCAGCCGCAGCCTTCCAGAACGGCTGAGCAGGGACGGTTCAAGGGTGACTAGAAAGCTATTGAGTCGACTGATGAAGTATCCACCAACCACTTAGGATGAAATACACAACATATATTGTGTCGAGGTTCTAGCAGACGAGGACGACCTTAATGGACCAACTTATCGACTACCTTGTTACAGGCCGAATCCAGAAAAGATCGAAGAAATGATACTAGAAGGGACCTCGCAGCTCCGCGACCCCACATGGAGCGGCATCAACCATATGTCAAAGTAGTCATTTCGCCCTCCTCCCCCCACGAAGAAGGCCCACCCAGATCAAGGGCAGGGGCTCACTGGAATGAGAGAGGTATGCCTCCTTTATTATCCGCTCACAACTTTTGTGTGTCACCTACAAAAATAGTCTATGCCTTGGAGAAACTCAGACCAAAGGTGAAGTGGCCACAAAAGATGAGGTCAGACCCGAGTACCAGAAAGTCAGATTCCCTCTGCGAGTTCCACCAAGAATAGGGGCACAAAAGCAAAGATTGCATGGCCCTAAGGCATGAGGTCGTGAACATTTTGCGACAAAGGCACCTCAAGGAGTTGCTGAGCGACCGTGGAAGGACCAACTTTGCCAGAGGCCATGAACAACACCAAGGACCGCCAAAAATTTCATCACCAACTTGAACTATTCACATGAGCATCGGTGATGGCGACAACACTTCCATCAACAACGTGAAGTTCACCACTACCCATAAGCTCAAACTGTCGATCACCCATAAATGATATGACAAACTCGAAAAAAGTATCATCTTCGATAAGTTAGATACCAACTGTACTTTACAAATTTCAGATATCGATATAAGACAAATTATGGTGGACGGTGAGAGAGGCGCATGCATTATTCATCATCGAATACTTGCACATATGAAACTCGAACATAAGATAGTTTCGCTTGCATCACGCTAACTGGTTTTAATAATGCAGTCGAGCGAACATCCGATAACATCACACTTCCCGTTTTGACTGTTAGCGTCACTCTGAAAACCACGTTCCACATCATGGACCAAGACACGATGTACAACGCCATAATAGGGCAACTCTGGATACATACCATGAGCGACGTCCCTTGTAGCTTGTATCAGGTCATCAAGTTCCTGACTTCTTGGGGAATATTCAGCATACGAGGGAACAATGCAAATCACAGAAATGCTATCGCATCGCCCTAGATAGCATGGTCACTCAATAAATGGGCAGAGAAAAAAAGCATAACAATCAACAGGATCAAGGTCGATATATGACGATAGTGAGGACGTCATCAAAGACCCTGATATAGTAGAAGCTGTAGGATCGGCCATAGAATACCTCGACCCCGTTCAACCAGCTAGACCTCAACAACCATGGCAAGAAAGCTTACATCGGCTGCAAAATTCAGGAGCCGGGTAAATTTTGTCAATTCTTAACTATTAATACACACTTGTTTTCCTTCAGTCATGCATATTTGTCGAGTATCCTGAAGGATATTGCCATACACAAGCTTAACGTCGACCCACTCCACCCCCCAGGGAGGTAGGTCAGGCGAATTTAACTCTGCAATCAATGACGCGGTACGAGAAGAGGTAGAAAAACTGTTGGAAAATGGCTCCATTAGGGAATTGAAGTACCCCTAGTGGGTCGCCAATGTGGTTATGGTTATAAAGAAGAATAGGAAATGGCGGATGTGTGTGGATTTCACAAATTTAAACAAAGCATGCCTTAAAGATTCATTCCCATTACCCCATATCAACCAACTCATCAACAACAGCAAGGCACAAACTGCTGAGCTTCTTGGACGTATATTCAGGTTATAATCAAATCCTCGTGCAGGAAGATGATTAAGAAAAGATCACCTTCATCACCCATCAAGGGACGTACTTCTACAGGTTCAAGGGCGACATACCAAAGGTTGGTGACGAGGATATTCAAAGACCAGCTTGGCAAAATGATGAAAGTCTATATAGATGACATGCTATTCAAGTCCAAAAGGAAAGAAAATCACATCGACCATCTGAAAGAAACCTTCGACATACTTAGATGATACAAAATGAAACGGAACCTCGAAAAGTGTATTAAGGAATCGAGGTTCACCCTGATCAAATCAAAGCTATCGAGGAAATAATAGAACACTTGACCACCAAAAAACATGTTTAGAAGTTGACTTGCCATATTGCCACCCTTTCAAGATTCTTTTTACGATTATCGAATAGGTGTCACAGGTTCTTCGACATATTCAAGAAGGATAACGGCCTCCAATGGACTTCTGAATGCATCCAGGCCCTGAAAGAGTTGAAGGCATACCTATCGTCACCACCACTACTTTCAAAGCCGGAACCAGGGGAACATCAACTAGTTTACCTCGCTCTATCTAAAGTAGTTGTGAGCACACTCCTGGTTCGAGAAAATAAAGGTACACAGTCTCCCATCTATTACATTAGCAATACACTAATCGACACCGTGACGAGGTACCCTCACCTCGAAAAACTAGCCTTGGACTTAGTCATAGCTTTGTGAAAGCTTAGACATATTTCTAATATCACCCCATCTCGATCGTCATGACTCTCTCCCCCCCCCCGAGGAGCATTTTGCATAAAACCGAGCTATCAGGAATATTGGCCAAATAGGCCATTGAATTGAGCAAGCACAATATCACATATCAGCTGTGAACAATGATAAAGTCACAAGTCCTTGCTGACTTCAACGCAAAAGTAATGCCCAAAGTTGAAAGAGAAGCCACCTACACTTCTTCTCAAACACAGGACCTCTAGGTCCTGTACACTAACGATGCGTCTAACGCATCAGGGTCTTGACTGGGACTCGTACTCAAAGTTCCTACAGGCAAAGTAAATTGCTAGTCCATAAGGTGTCGGGATATGACTAGAAATGAGGCCGAGTGTTAGGTTGTAATTGTAGGTTTGAGACTAGCACTCAAATATAGGGCAAGACGGTTAAAACTACACTGTGATTCCCAACTCGTAGTCAACCAAGTCATAGGAACTTACCAAATCAAAGAACAAAGGTTGCAAAATACATGACTGAAATCTACAAGCTAGTGCTCGAGTTCAATGAATGCCAACTCGACCAAATTACCCTGGTGCAGAACACCTAGGTGGACGGTCTAGCTAAACTGGCTGCAACCACCAAAAACATCGTAATAAGAGACAATAACGTAGTCCACCTTCTCAACTCATCAATCGATAAAATCGAGGTAAGACCAATAAGCTTAAACTGGGACTAGTGCAATCGTATTATTACATATTTGTAGGAAAGCACACTCCCAAAAGATAAAAAATAAACCAAACAATAGAGAATGCAAGCGGCCAGGTACAATATCTTCTACAACGATCTGTATAAAAGGACCTACAGTGGCCTTCTAGCAAAATGCCTTGGCCCAAATCAAACGTGGCTTGCCCTTGAAGAGGTCCACGAGGGTCATTGTGGATCTCACTCCGGCAATCGGGCTTTGGTCAAATGCCTTATACGGGAAGGATACTACTAGCCCACCATGAAAAATAAGGCCGTAGACTTCGTGAAAAGATGTGAGCAATGCCAAAAGTAAGCTCTGATAATTCATCAAGCAGGAGAACACCTCCACTTGGTCACCTCACCTTGGTCGTTCATCAAATAGGGAATGGACGTCGTGGTCCCCCTCCCGGCTGGGCGAGGTAACGTACGATTTCTTTTGATTTGACTAACTATTTTTCTAAATGGATGGAAGAAGGAGCTTTCACCTAAATACGTGAATAGGAAGTGATCACCTTTATATGAAGGAACATCGTATATCGGTTCGGCCTTCCCAAAGAGATCAGCAGCAATAATGGACCCTAGTTCACGGGGAAGAAAATCGCCGAGTTCTTTGAGAAATGGCATATCATAAAGAATACTATGAATGCCATATCACCCCGCTAGTGACGGGTAAGCAGAATCATCCAGCATGTCGATATTGAACATCATGAAGAAAAAAATTGAAGACGCTAAGGGACTATGGCGAGAAATATTACCAGAAGTACTAAAGCCCTATCGAACAGCGCCAAAGACAAACATAGGAGAGATGCCCTACTCTTTGGTATATGGGAGCAATTCAGTAATACCAATCAAGATCGGAGAGCCTAGCCTAAGGTACTCCTATGAGAGCGGACCAGGAACGACGTAAGCAGAAGACAAGAGCTCGACGAACTTGAAGAACAAGGAATCATGGCCTACATAAGGATGATAACCCAAAAACAATAACTAAAATGGTATTATAACAAGAAAGCGAAGGTCAGGCCGCTCAAAGTTGGGGACTACGTGCTTAAAGCTAAAACTCAAGCGAGCAAAGACCCATATGAAGGAAAACTAGAAACAAATTGGGACAGCCTGTACAAATACATGGCAAAAGCGAACAAAGGGTCATTCCAACAAGAAACACTGAAAGGAAAGCTGCTATCAAACAACTGTAATATTACCCACCTTAAGTACTTCAACTTTTAAGAGATAAAGCATCCCCCAAGTCGTCCTCTTTTTTCCCTCACTTGAGTTTTGTCCCAATTGGGTTTTCTTAATGAGGTTTTTAATGAGGCAATGAATAGAACACAAGTTGAAGTACACAAAGATGGAAGAACATGACGACTAGTTCATTGCTCGACCTCTCAAGCACTCTCTAGGTTGCCAACTGAAGGGACTAGATAGACTGGGACTGGACTAGATAGACTAGGACTGGAACGCCAGCCAATGCCCAAAAATTTGTAAATTTCTCCAAGTTCATGAATAAAGCAGAAATGCATGAAGTTTATTTCTATTTATCCAAGTGTAAAAACAAGGCAATAATGCTTAAAGTTCACGACGTCGACAAGCACCGATGTAATGACCCGATCAGTCATTTTAATTGCACTTTGTTGGGTTATTAGAGGGCATGATTAGATCCCTATGATGTATTATGACTTATTTGAATCATCGGTTTCAGTTTTCAGGTTATCCGAAATTGATTTGGGAGAATGGTCTCATCTAGAAGCTTTAAATTTGAAAGGTTTGACCAAGTTTTGACTTTTTATTATTCTACTTTAGATTTGAATTTTGATGGTTCCGTTAGCTCCGTTAGGTGATTTTGGACTTAGGAGCACGTCCGGAATGTGATTTGAAGGTCTGTGATAGAACTAGGCAAGAATTGACGAAAGTTAGAAATTTTGCAATTTTGGTCGGTTGTGGAAAACTTAATATCGGGGTTGTAATGGAATTCCAGAAGTTGGAGTAGGTTTTTAGTGTCATTTTTGACGTTTGTGAAAATTTTGTGGTCATTTGGACGTGATTTAATAGGTTTTGGCATCATTTGTGAAATTTGGAAATTTAGATATTCTTAGGCTTGAATCCGAGGGTGATTTGGTATTTTGATGTTGTTTTGAGTGATTCAAAGGCCCGACTAAGTTTGAATGATATTGTGGGATGTGTCGGTATATTTGATTGAGGTACCGAGGGCCTCAGGTGAGTTCAGGGTGGTAAGCGGATCAAGTTTGAAGTTTTGAGAATGGCTGAAGTTTGGAACTCAGCTGTTATAACCGCACCTACGAAGAGGGAGACGCAGGTGCGAGCCGCAGAAGCGAAAGGAAGAGGGATGGAAGATTCCGCAGGTGCGAGTGGTTTGCCGCATCTTTGATGGTTGCAGAAGCAGAATTAAGGTTGTAGGTGCAAGGCGAACTGCAGATGCGTGAAGGTTCTGCGCCTACGAGAGCGCAGATGCGGCCTCGAGGACGCAGGAGCGAGGTCCGAATTTTAATTGAAGTTTCGAAGATGCGTCATCGCAGAAGCGACAATTGGACCGCATATGCGGTATCTCTGGGTAGAACGTATAAATAACACACTTCGCGAATTTTTGTTCATTTCCACCATATTCAAGTCGATTTTTGGAGCTTTTGAAGAAATTTTGAAGGGAGATTCAAGGGATTTTCAGTGAGGTAAGTTTCTTGAGCTCTAATAATCCTATCTATGGTGTTTTCCCATTGTTTTATCAACTAATTAGTGGAAATTAGGGTGAAAACGAGGGGTTAGGGCTTGGGATTTTGGAGAGTTTGATTTGAGGATTTGAGGGACCAAAAGGAGTCGTATTTTGATAAATTTCGTATGTATGGACCCATGAGTAAATGGGTTTACAAAGTTTTGTAAATTTCTTCGGATTCCGAGATGTGGGCCCCGGGGCCGTGTTTGAACCAATTTGGGTTCTTGGTCGAATTTGATAGTTTTTCTTGTGGAATTCATTACAGTAGCACATATTGATGGTATAATACTGGTTATGAATAGATTTAGAGCCTTTGGAGGCCGAGCCTAGGGGAAAGAGCATTGCGGAGTAGAGATTTGATCGGCTTGAGGTAAGTAACGATTGTAAATCTAGTCTTGAGGGTATAAACCCTCGGATTTTTGTCATGTGATTATTTTGAGGTGGTGCACATGCTAGGTGACGGGCGTGTGGGAGTGCACCGTTGGGGATTGTGATTTGGTCCATCCCGTATTATAGTAAAGTTGAATATTTTGTTGAAACTACATGTTTTTACGTGATTTAGAAAGAATTTCTGCAAATCAGGCTGGATGTCATGTTTAGGCCTTATTCCAGTGTTGTTTGGATTGTTAGAGGTCTTTTATTGCTATCCTATCATTATTTTTGATTGGAAATCTATACTCAGTCATGTTTATACTTATTTACTGCAGTACTCGGTCTCTATTACTCCGTTTTGATGTATCATATAAATGTTGTTTGGGGTGAATGCCTTGTTTTACTAATTTATGACTGAGTGAGGCCGAGGGCTTGATTTGTGAGGACATATATGTTTTACTAATTCATTGAGTGAGGCTGATGGCCTGATTGATTTATGCCATGATTGGCTTGTTATAGCACTTGGGCTGAAGGAGCCCCTCCAGAGTCTGCACACCCCCAGTGAGCGCAGGTACTTACTGAGTGCGAGCGTCGAGTGCTAAGTGCCTGGAGGCATGAGTGATGGTGAGGTTTTCCCGAGGGGCTATATATGAGTGATGGTGAGGTTTTCCCGAGGGGCTGTATCTAAGTAATGGTGAGGTTTGCCCAAGGGTTTGTATACGAGTGATGTTTTCCCGAGCGGCTATTTATGATTTCATCATTTTGCTCACTTTTGAAAGAACCTTTGTTCGAAAACTGTTGAAATATGTTTTAAATGATTTTACTGGAATTGGATTTAAACGAGCTGATTTGATTTAAACTATGGTTTTAAAAGAATGCTGTATTTTACCGAGTTTTTATGATACGGACTTTACTTGCATTATTGCTCGTCACTACTTCTCAGTCTTTATTTATTGTTATTACTTACTAAGTTGGTGTACTTACATTACTCCCTGCACCTTATGTGCAGATCTAGGCGTTTCTATACACAATAGCGAGTGTTGATTATTCAGTTGCAGATCCATCGGAGTTTGCAAGGTAGTTGCCTGGCGATCGTAGCCCTTCTTTCCTCCCTCTTTATCTTTCCTTAGTTGTATTCAGTTATTTCCAGACTATGTTAGTCTTGATATTGTTAGGCGGTTGTAGTAGGTGCTCATGACTTGTGACACCCTGATGTCGAGCTTTATCTTTCACACTTTGTTTTGATTTGAACTCTTTTATTAGGGTTTTATATTAAATAACTTTGGAACTATCTTCGAAATAAAAATATCGATTTGTTTTTGGGAATGTCAACTTTCCTAGTAACACGATAGGTGCCATCACGATAGGGTTAGTTTTGGGTCGTGACAAGTTGGTATTAGAGCCTAGGTTACATAGTTCTCACGGTTAATGAGCGCGTTTAGTAGAGTCTTGCATATCAGTACTGTGACATCTGTACTTATCTTCGAGAGGATGCACAACCTTTAGGAAATTCCACATTCTTGAATCCTTATCGTGCAGCATGGATTCAGCTTGAAGTGTAACTCCTTGAATTCCTTCCACGCATTTGTGTGCGCACATGAGCGCTCGGTATAGTAGATCATCATATTATATATTTACATCTAACTTATAGTTATACCACATGTTGATCTAGCCATACAGTTGGTTCACTCAGTCATATGTAGTCAGGCACCGAGTGTCGTGTTACGCCCATGCCATGGTTTGGGGCATGAAAAATTTCCACATCCGAAATTTTTAATAGGATCAGAATCACGTATCCACACACTGTATACGTGAGGGCGAGGGCCTGATTTGCGAGGATATTTATGGAATCAGATTCCACGCCGCAGCATGTTTTACTGATTTATGACTAAGTGAGGCCGAGGGCCTGATTAGTGAGGATATTTATGGGATCGGGCTGCACGCCGCAACATGTTTTACTGATTTGTGACTGAGTGAGGCTGAGGGACTGATTTATGAGGATATATATGGGATCGGTTTGCACGCTGCAATATGTTTTACTGATTCATGACTGAGTGAGGTCGAGGTCCTGATTGATTTATTCCATGATTGGGTTGTTATAGCGCTTGGGCTGAAGGAGCCCCACCGGAGTCTGCACACCCCCAGTGAGCGCAGGTACCTACTAAGTGCGACTGCTGAGTGCCTAGTGCCAAGTGATGGCGAGCTTTTCTCGAGGGGGTGTATATGAGTAATGGTGAGGTTTGCTCAAGGGGTTGTATTTGAGTGATGGTGAGGTTTGCCCGAGAGGCTGTATACGAGTGATGTTTTCCCTAGGGGTTGTTTATGATTTCATCATTTTGCTCACTTTTGCAATGAACCTTTGTACGAAAACTGTTGAAATATTTTTTAAATGATTTTACTTGAAATGGATTTGAATAAGCTGATTTGATTTAAACTATGGTTTTAAAATATGTTGTATTTTACCGAGTTTTTGTGATACAAATTTTACTTGCATTATTGCTTGTCACTACTTCTCAGTCTTTATTTATAGTTGTTACTTATTGAGTTGGCGTACTCACGTTACTCTCTACACCTTGTGTGCAGATCCAGGCGTTTCTAGACACAGTAGCGAGTGTTGATTGTTCAGTTGCAGATCCATCGGAGTTAGCAAGGTAGCTGTCTGGTAATCGCAGCCCTACTTTCCTCCCTATTATCTTCCCTTAGTTGTATCCAGTTATTTCCAGACTATGTTAGTCTTGATATTGTCAGGCGGTTATAGTAGATGCTCATGACTAATGACATCCCGATGTCAGGCTTTCTCTTCCGCACCTTGTTTTGGTTTGAACTATTTTATGAGGGTTTTATATTAACTAGCTTTGGAACTATCTTTGAAATGAAAATATCGATTTGTTTTTGGTAATATATCAGCTTGCCTAGTACCATAATAGGCGCCATTATGACAGGGTTAGTTTTTGGTCATGACAGCTACACCTAGAGGCGTATCTTTCCAAACATGGATTATGTTTGACCTTGTCGAATTAACACCTATCAGCCCTCGTCCATAATTAAACTAGGTTATTTTAGACCTTGTTTAAACAAACACCTATTGGCCCTTGGCCATAATTAAACTTAGGTGATGTTCGACCTTGTTCGATCCAACACCTACTGGCCCTCGGCCATAAGTAAACTTAGGTTATGTTCAACCACGATCAAATTAACACCCATCGGCCCTCGGCCATAATTAAACTTAGGTTATGTTCGACCTTGTTCGAGCCAACACCTACTAGCCCTCGGCCATAATTAAACTTAGGTTATGTTCGGCCTCGATCAAATTAACACCCATCGGCCCTCGGCCACAATTAAACTTATGTTATGTTCAACCTTGTTCGAACCAACACCTAACTGGCCCTCGGCCATAATTAAACATAGGTTATGATCGACCTTATTTGAATTAACACCTATCGTCCTTCAACCATAATTAAACTTAGGTTATATTCGACCTTGTTCAAACCAATACTTACTGGCCCTCGGGCATAATTAAACTTAGGTTATGTTCGTTGTTTGAACCAAAACCTACTTGTCGTCGACCATAATTAAACTTAGGTTATGTTTGACCTTGTTCAAACCAACACCTACTCGCCCTCGGCCATAATTAAACTTAGGTTATGTTCAACCTTGTTTGAACCAACACCTACTGGCCTTTGACCATAATTAAACTTAGGTTATGTATGACCTTGTTCGAACTAACACCCACTAAGTGAATTGACACTTACTGGCCCACCAACCTCTGGTTTCCACTCGCTATTAAGAAATCACGGCTAGAAAATCAAGGCATCCAAGCAGCAGAATTAAAAAACATACAAAAACGAACCACGGGAAGAGAATTAGAGGCAAAGAACAAAGTTGGCATTTCATACTTAGAATATTTTTTGTACAAAGGCTCATGAAGACGCCACCAACTACACACAGAAATATACAAAAAAAGTCAAAAAAAACTATTGGCCACCACGTTCACTGTCTGTGGAATCCTCATCGACTTGGCCCTCGATAACGTTGCCCCCTCGACCTTCAACAACTTCGTCATTGCCGTCTTCACCCTCAGGATACATAGCGGCATACCAAGCATCCTACTCAAGATGGTCCACACCTTTATCCCCTTTGTCATTGCTGACCTTTGGTGTAGCGGGGTCATACCCGCAAAAGACTCAATCTTTGCAAGCCTTAACACGAGCGTCTTCAAAGACGGTCTCTTAAATGGTTCCCGCCCTTATTAAATCTCTAAACACATCCAACTGGGCCACTGTGTGAATCCACTCCTCGTACAACTCTCGAGGAACATTAGGAAAATCTGAAGTATGGGAATAGGATGGCTGAGCTAGAAATCGGGCCTTCTCGACCTCAAGAGAGGTAACTCGATCGTAAAGGCCAGCCTCTTTCTCCAGCTCTCCAATCCTCTCATCAAATCGCCCTTCTTTAAGCCTAGCCGTCTCCAAGTCAATTTGTCGCTCAGAACGAAGAATACGGATCACGACCTTCAAAGCCTCCGCCTTCCTCAAAGCCCTCGATCGAGAAAACTCCACTTTCTCGAGATCCTCTGCCTTCTCGATGACCTTGCCACTTAGAGCATCAGCTCTGAATTGACACTTCTCAAACTGGGCGCGCAGTGAGACCGCCTGGGCTTGGAGATCATTGCACTTGGCTTCGACCCCTTTGCTGACTTCGAGCTCTTCTTCCTTGCCTCTCAAAGTCCCTTCAAGGATGTTGCATTTCTCAATGACCTTCACTTGCTCGTTGTTCTTCTCCTTCAACTCATCACAAAGGGCCTGCAAGTTTTTACCCTCGCCAAAACGCCTGCGAATCTCCCGGTACTTACTTCGGTACTCAAGATACTTGCGCTCCAACTTCTCAAAAAATTTACTTATGCCTCTGCTCTATTTGAGAGTTTTAAATCTCCAAAATCACAGTTTGCAAACATAAGAAAAATAAGCAAAAATAATGACGCCAACCAACAAAGACTAAACACAACAAAATGCTAGTCAGAAAATAAAGCCCCAAAATACTCACCATCCTCGATAGAGTGACGTCGTCCAGCTCTTTGAGGGTTTTGCCTTCCGCTTCAAAGCAAAAAGGACCGAGGTCAAGGACTACATTCTCCTTATTTTTCAATATATCACGATCCATGGGGATCGCAATAGTCCTCGTGGACCCCTCCAACCTCACCTCAAGTTGGGTAAACCCCCCATTCATCATCCTCAGTTTAGCGGCGTTGACGTTTGAACCTGTCCCATAACCATCTTTGCCAACACCTTTATTTCTCCTATAAGATGTCTAAAAAATATCATCAGCTGGTTGCGAAGTCAACGTCCCCTCTTGCTACGAATTACCAGAAACCCTAGCGATCGTCCCTTCAACTTTAATCATCGTAGAAAGAAGGGGATACCCTCTTAACAGTTTCAACCAGACTCGGTACCTCAGATGCCAGATCGACGTCATCTTCAATAACTATGGTTGTTGTTTTATAGAGGGTGAAATCATTCATCACAGAATCCGAGGCCCAAACGGCCCCGTCACCAACGTCCACTAACCTCCTCTTACGGAGCACCAAGTCCCCGTCACTTGGCAATGATTCCTCCTCCTCGTCCATAAGATGGTACAAGGGGAAGCCAAAGGCTCCATTGTCGGAATATCCGCAGATGAAGAAATTGAGGCTGAAGCAGTAATAGGTGAGACCGAAGAGCGAGCAGCCTAGCCTCATTCGTAGAGGGGGCATAAGCCGAAGAGGAAGTAGCTTTCCTCTTATGGAATACATGTAGGGGAGCTTTTGGCCTCCTCAAAGGCCCTTGGGACGGAAATAAAAGAAGCACAAAAGAAAAGAATATCAGCCATAGCAAACTATAAGAGGTAAGCCACTAAGAGGCCAAAATGAAGAAACTCACCGGTTAGGGATGGAGCAGGCCCAAACTTCTTAATAAAGCCTGGCCACACACGAATTCCCGCGATGTGAGGAAGGAGTTAGCCGACCCAATCAGAAATGTCCCCGACCAAAGGAGGGGGCGTAGTCTTTGCTGCATAAGAGAGGAGGAAGATATAAGAACCCACGACTAAACAAGTAAATCAAATGCCTCAACTAAAAGAAGTTAGACACTTACGAGTGTAATTCTTAATTTCGGGGAAGCCGTCTGCGTTGGCCACCACGTCCTCAGTTCTAACGAAGAAAAAGTTGTGCCAGAATTGACGATTCGCCTTGTTGTCCATCTTCACCACCAGGCACTTACCCCTTCGATAGTGTGAGCACGTGATTTTTGCCAGACAAAAAATACTCCTACAAATTCACAAAAAATAGATTTGTTTTTAATTATTTTATTTTTTTGAATTTTTAGGAATTTCTTGCTAATTGTTATTTGCATTTAGTTTCATGTTTAATATATTAAAATTAGTAGAAAATAGCAAAAAATGTCTAAAATATTCATTGCATAACATTTTAGGTTTATGTGCGTTTCGGATTTAATTACATAAGTTAATTGCATTATTAAGAGAATCACAAAATTAGTTATTTTTATATATTTTGCTTTTACTTTTTAAAATTAGTATTTTCTTTTCTTTAGTTTCAAGTTAATTAGATATTTTAATGTTAGAAATAGATAATTAATTTTAATTTTGCAAATTAGATTGATTTAGGACTTAATTTAGGTTTTTAATTAATTTTATTAAGATTTAAAATCAAGAAAAAAGAAGAAAGAAAGAAAAGTTTTGTTTGGTTCCGAATTTGGGCCAAACCATTTTATAGGCCAAAAATCCCCTCAAAACCTAATTTGCCTAACCTAGTTATTTCCCCCAACCGGTCCAAATCCGGTAAATAGACCAAACGACCCTGTGATGACTAATGCCATCTCAACCATTCATCATGCAAGATCAGATGGTTGGGAACTGATCCCCAAATTCCTTAAGAGTGTATGAAATCTCCCCCCCCAAAACCCTAGAGAACCAACCTCGTTTCCCCCTTTCTCATCTCTCAACTCATCTTTCTCACCTCCGCCTCATGTCGCCGCCGGGAATGTCCTCACGGCGGCAACCAGTCTCCAAACCCCCTCAAACTCACATCATATACTCATGTCTCCATCCTCAACACAACCCTACCTCTAATTTACCCAACCCCCCCCCCCCCCCCCCC